>BMAO01007597.1:0-23762 GCA_019973975.1 Trichonephila clavata | reverse complement strand
AGGGATTCTAACGTATGCACCCTGTTTGGGGAGCTGCGGCCCCACCAATCTCAAAAAAAGTTCAAATCATCCCAAACAAGTTCTTAGAATTATCACGAATGCACCCTGGTACGTTAGAAATAATGTTCTACACCGCGATCTTAAAATTGAATCTATTGGGGATTATATTACTAAACTATCTAGAAATGTCTTCCACACTATTCAAAATCATGAAAACCCGTTAATCAGAGCGGAAACGCTCTTCACAAATCCCAATAGTAAACATTATTACGCATATAAAACTACAAGTGGCAAAATGTTTTCAACCCATAGCCAGCTCACTTGCCCTCCCTCTAGCGCATTAGCTTTTTTATGCACTCTGAATCAATAGATTTGCACTAATTTTCTGTGATGTGTGCTTTTTTTTTTTCCCCCAGCTTTTTTCTCCATTTTGTCGCGTTTCTTAGCTCCTGCCCGACAACCTTGCTCTTCCGCTGCTTTGGCTCGAATGAGCAAGTGGCGTGTAAGTTACGGAGTTCCTATCCCGTAGGGATGTACCTCCACATCAGAATTATTAAGATAAATTACTGAAATTAGTGTTGCTTAAATTAAAAATTAAAAAAAATTTTTAGAAAGAGGATAATTAATGGGAGTGGCATTACGGCCTGCTAGAGATAGCTAGCGACGAAGTTCGTTCGCCTTGAATACGATTGGCCCCTTCGATAGTTTTCCCTGGGTGGGCAAAGCCTCCCTGTGATTTGATTGGCGGAGCCACTCAATCCTATCGGTGGGCGTGGAAAACAGATGGCACGTTCGGTGGAAAAGTGAACGGCCGGAACAGATGGTTTCGAACAACGTACGTTGTAAGAAAACCAGAGTAAAGAAAAGCTATGGGAAAAAGAAAAATAATTTTGAAAAAAAGTATTTTTATTTGGAACCAACTTGCTCAAATGCCGGCAAAAAGCTATGATTTAGAAAAAAGGAACATCGCGAACGGGCGCCGTGTCTGCTCGCGATGAAGAGAGAATTAAAAAATGAGGGAATGAAGTCATTTACCAAAATGAATAAATAAATACAAGAGATAAGGGACAGAAATAAATAATAGCAAGTCCCGTGCTACCATCTGGTGGCCGGGGATAAGGACCGAAGATAATCCAAGCGCAAAGTTGAATCGAAGGGGAAACCCTCTCGATGTATGACCGCGCCGGATCATGCTTCAGAAAATAGTAAAACCGTGACTCCCAGCACGGCGCTATAATGATTTTACTTCGTTCTTAAACGTTTAACTCCCCATCACTCTGTAAAGTTTAAAGAAAAAATAAAATTTATTATAACACTATAATTTACTAGAAATGCATTGGGAACTTTTAAAATTACACCCTAAGCCGTTTTGCAAAGGGGAAATTCACGAAATGCTGGTCGTGAAGATCTCTGGTCTTTTGAGCGAGGAAGGCACTGCCGGGTCATGGGCAGGCTGATTTTGTGTGAGTTCGTTGGGAACTTGTGTATTATCAAAGAAACGTTTTGAAATATTTTGAATGCAAGGAAGAGTGGGTTGAACTTTTAGATCGCGGTAAATGACTTCATTTCTGACATACCAGGGAGCATTCACAATCTGTCTCAAAATAGAGTTAGAAAGTGTGTGCAGTTTACGGATGCCGGCGGTACCCCAGATGGGAGAACCGTATAGCATGATCAGTCTAATGATTGAGTTAAAGAGCAAAACCTTGTGCCTGATCGCTAATTTGCTCTTTTTAGAGAGAAGCTGCTTCAGCATACTATGAACAATGTTCGCCTTTCGGCGAGCCTGTTCGATGTGATGGGCAAAAGTTAATTTTGCGTCTAGAAACAACCCTAGGTATCTGTAAACATTTACCCAGGGGACGGGTTGGCCGAAAATGGTGATAGGGGTTAGGCCCACTGGTAATTAGTTTCGCCTCGTGAACATAAGGCATGCACTTTTGGAGGCGTTAACTTTAATTTTCCAGTCCGTGAGCCAGAGCTCAAGCAGAGAGACGTAATGTTGAAGATTAGAGATCCCCACGGAGAATCTCTTATCTTGTGAAATAATGGCAGTATCGTCCGCATACATTGCTAAATGGACGAGATTAGCTTGCGGGATATCATTTACATACAAGTTGAAGAGCAGCGGAGAGATCAATGACCCCTGTGGGATGCCGCTTCTGATTGGAGGAGAGCGTTTTTTCTACTCTCACTCTGAATGAGCGCGCGGAGAGGAAGTTATGAATGACCTTGATCAGGGGAGCCGGAAAATTAAGTCGTATGAGCTTGATTATTAAGCCATCGTGCCAAATTTTGTCAAAGTCTTTGGCTACGTCCAGAAAAAGTATACCCGTGGCCTCAAACTTGCCGAAGCCACTATGAATCAACTCCGTTACTCTGAGCAGTTGATGAACTGTCGAGCCATTTGGATCGAAAACCGCACTGCTGAGGTATCAGTAAATTAGCAGCAGCGCAGTGTTGATTCAGGCGTCGGAGAAGTATAAATTCATATACTTTGCTCAGACTACTTAAGAGACTGATGGGACGGTGATTTTGGGGAAGGTCAGGATTTTTATCCGCCTTCAGAATAGGGATGACCACGGCAGTTTTCCAGGTGTTAGGGAAATAGTTAAACGTAAGAAGGCAATTGTAGAGGTAGGTAATAAATAATAAAATTTTATGGGGAGATTTTTCAGCATACGATTAGAGACTTGATCAAGGCCTGGGGATTTTTTCAACTTCAACTTGTTGATGAAAATTAATATTTCCGATGGTGTGGTTTTTTCGATTTCATGGTCATGGTGTGTGGAGAGGAAGTTCACTACCTCTGTGTATGAGCGTTGGACTAGGTCGTCATTTCCAACGTCTTGGTTCGGTTCGAATGGACTAAATTCATGTGACGTCACGATCACGTGAAAACTATGTCACGTGACCACGTGCTGTTTGTTTACTACAGTAGCTACGATTATTTCGTTCTTTTAGTTTACATTATAATTTTTAAAATTTCTTATTTTGCTCAAATGGTTGATTGATCATTTAAAGAAACGGTTATTGTAGGAAATAAAATCATTTTTTAAAATCTGACAAAAAATCTGAGTGTTTTGAACTCGTACTTGTTATTTGTCTTATCTCGTACATAATTAGCTATGTGTTACTGTAATTGAGTTGTTTATTTGGATTTAATAGTTTAAATTTTCATTGCTAAAATTATTTCTGCTTGGTTATGTATATCCTGTTCTTATAATTACATAATTAAAATTGATTTCAAGGCCAATTTTTGTTTTAAAAAATAGTTTATGTAACTTAGAAGCTTTTTCATTAATTTTTTCTGTTCAAGATAGTGTTGAAAGTTTTTGTAGATACTCTCAAATGGTATGTTTTATAAAAGTTAGTATGGATTCTGGTTTGAGATTTCTGGTTATATTTTTAAAAAATCTTGTGTTTTTTCCAAGTTTAGCGAGAAAAACAATTATTACAAATCAACAAGGAAACAGATTTTCAAATCCATACTAACCTTTTTCGCAGTAACCTATGAAACATAAATCACTTAAAATGACTAAAAATTTTAAAAATTGGACATATTATGAGTTTGAAAAGATTTAAATTCTTAATTTTTTTTTAAACAGTGAAATAATAGCTGGTCAAACTGACTGTTTGCTTTCAGAATCAACATAATATAATTTGAAAAAAAAAATTGTATTTTTGCTGTTATTGTCTCCAAAAAACATTTTTTAAAAAGGGTACTTTTTAGCTTTAAAACAAAGTGACTTAAGCCAATTTTAAAAAAAGCACACACACCTCAATTACTGGAAATTATTTGTTATGCCTGGTTGTACATTTTTTCTTGTTTGAAAAATTCTTATTTTTGAATACTATGGCCAAAATATATTCAATTAATTTTATGACCTGAAAAGTTTATGGAATGTCCAACACAATAATCTTGTGATTCGCTGTTTATATATATATATAAATGTTATTCATCATTGAAATTGTACAGAAATATTTGTTTGGTTTGATAAATTTTGAATTTAATTGTGAATGGAAATTTTATGCGACTATTCATTTATATATATATTGTATTGTATTTTTTCCATCTAATTTGCAATTCATTGTGCTGTAAAAATGAAATTCATTTTCACCAATGGATAAATATTATTAATCAAAAACTTTCATATTAACTCACTTTAATATGAGATGAACAATGGCTTAAAGTAAACTTTTTTAAAAGTTTAAATTGTATTTTGGAACCATCTATTGTTTATACATAAATCATTATTTTCTATTATTTTTATAAATTATATGTAATTCAATAAGAAAAATTAATTTAAAATTAAGGATAATTAAATTGAATTTCTGAAAATTATTTCACTTTTTCTGATGGTACATTCCCTTAATATTGTACAGTATAAAAGAAGTAGATCAACATGTTATAGACACTTCATATAAAAAAAAGTATTTATTAAAAATGTTAATGTAAATTTTTAATATAGTACATATTTGCATTAATAATAACTTGTGATCCAAGTGTCGCATACCCATACACATGTTTTTTATTGCGTGATGTTATTTTTATAAAAGTTTTAATTTTTTTGTTTGATGCTTAATATAGCAACTGCTGAAGGTAACTTTTTAATATGCTGAAAGAGCTCTCAACACTTGCTACAGTAATTGCAACTTAAGAAAAAAGTATTAAAACAATTAATACATGTAGAAATAACTCATATTGCATACATGCAAATAAATATAATATCTTGTGTGTTATTTAAATCTCTTACATTCAAAATCAAATTCTGTTGCTAACTGACTTCATCTACATTTTTGTTGTAAACTTAACAAATGTCTTGTAACTTTTTTCTAATTCATGTTTTTCGCAGGTTTTTAAATCAGAATTAATATTTGGTATATTTATATAAATCTATTCACGTAAAACTGTATCAATATTGCAGTGTTATAGAAGTAACATGTAAATTTCTCTACTGGGTTTTTTTATAATTTGCTAAGTGATGCACAATTCTATTTTTAGAGGTTTTTTAAATTTTGTTTACAAATGATACATTAACACAGGGTCATATTTATTTATTCTATTGAACTAAAAAAATTTCCATTTATAGCTGTTCATAGCATTTAATAATCTCCCACTTTGTGGAAACCATGAAATAATAAGAATTGAATGACAAGTCTTTGAAATATCAATTTGAGTCGTTACATTTACTTATTTATAAAAACTTTGCCATGTTCAATTTTTGTTATTTTATTAGAATCATTTTAGATATCTTTATATATATAAAGTATTTACATTGTAAAAATAAAATTCATTTTCATCAAAGAACTGATCACCAATGAAATAAAATATTAATTTGAATTTTAAGTGTAGGTAGGCAAACTTGACGTAAATGTAGTATATTTTATAGACAATTGTTACTTTTCATCTCTAAATGCTGAACAAAAATGAGAAATTCATGCATAACATTTTTGATATATATAAATTCCCACCCGTGTGAAGAACGAGTATACGAGCTAATAGCATAGTAGTACAAAGGGGAAAAAAATTAAGAACTTTCTATAGTATTGATAAAGCAAACCACAAAATTACAGGATCATTTCAAATATCTTATACTGAGAAGCCGCACTATTATAAAATATGCAATTCATGAAGTTGTAAAAAAAAATTTTCATCAGAGGATAAATATATATGAAATACTTCCCTATCAACTCTTAATATTTTATGTACAAAATTATTTTAAAAAGCTTAACATTGTAAAACAGATACATCTATAAAATCCACGAATCATTAAGAAATATCCATAATTACGAGGGTGAGCAGAAAAAAAGGTTATAAGTCGAACAAAAAATATTTATTTACAATAGACAGAAAATACAAAAAGGGAATTAAGAGGCATATTCACCTATCACATTTCATCATAATCACCAAGTCTATTTAGGCATTTATCATAGAGAATGCAGAACCTACTTGTTTAATCCGTCTAGGTAGAAATCAGGTCCTTGTCCATTGAGCCAGTCTCAGTACAATATCGCAGCACATCAGAAAATGATATACTGCGTGCTACCATAGCTCAATCCCAGCTCTGACGAGATTTCAAGCTGAGTTACCCGTTGATCAATCTAAGTAGTTTCTTCAATTCGTGCCGTGGTGATTTCTGTCCTTGCAACATGTTGTCTGCTCATTGCAGATGCGGACACATTTCATTCATTTAAATCATATCACGACTCGCACTTCCAAACAATAACAATTTTCAAAGAGTCTTGCCATTTCAATCTGCATCGTCCTGAACCATCTGGATACTTTCACTATCTACCCGCAAACCAGCTGTATACCAAGTAGCTCGATCTGTCTCCACTTTTGCAGAAACCATCTTTGTTTTCCGTTGGAACATAAACCGTTTCAAACACCTGCTTACAAAATGTTGGAATGCCTCCAGCAGGACAAGTGCATGTTGCACTCTCTTATAACCTTAAGTTTAAAAAAAAGTATTTAAAAGAAATAAATTCTAAAATTAGATTGTAAATTTATATGAGTTTTCGGTATTTATACATATTAGTCTACTGGTTAATAAATGTTGAAAGATTTGTGCCAAAGTTAATTTTCAGCTTATTTTATATTCAATTATTTTATCTAAAAACCAAAATTTAAATAAATAAATTATATGAATAAAAATTTTAAATAAGTGAAAATTAACAGTTTTTTTTATATAAAAACACATCATAAAGTGCTTGATTTAAAAATGCTATGCCTTTTTAGAAAAATTAGTAACAATTTGAGAGAATCTTAATGTAAACACAACATTTCTCCATATTGAATTTAAGTTTTAAATGAAAAAATTTACATTGCTTTATCAAAATGGTTTGGCATTTCTTGCCTTTACTTTTATTGTGTTGGAATCAAATTAGGATTTACTCATAAATAGCAATAACTATGTAATGACTAAAGCATAATAATGAATATTCATTAAAATAGAAAACAATGCAATTGATATTCAGTGCTAATCTAAAATATAAGAATCAAATTATAAACTTATCATTGATAATATAGCTATTCAAAAATTTTAAATTTGTCCATTCACATTTCTTTTACAGAAGTTTAAAAAGCTTCTAAATTTGAATAGTTGCCATTACTTTTAATCTTTTAGAATCAACTTATAATTCAATGATAAATAACAATATTAATGTTATTAAAACCTATTTTGTTTTTTATAACAATGAAGTTAAACTAAAGCATAAATGAGTAAATAGCAATGCATTCATAATAGTTTCAGAAAGTATCTAAATTAGAACACAAAATAATTTATAACTTACCTCAGAAGTTGTTCTGATCTGAACAGATGACTTGTAAAAGCAGAAACGAAGAGAGTAAAGTACAACGCTTTTGATAAAAAAAATTAATAATTCACTGATCACAAATTTGTCATCGAATATAAAAAAAAGAACTACAAAATTTTGAGAACTAAAATAACTGAGAGCTATATCTAAGTGAATCAAGAACTATAAACAAATACACCAGCTAACACTAGTCGAAGCAGACGAATACCTAATTAGATAAATGAATTACAATAAAACAAAAATTATGTTTAAAAGTTGTTAAGATTATTTCCTAACAAATATATACACACTAGAATAATGCAAGAAATACAATGTGATATCACATATTTTAATTAGATAAAATTAAAGCTAAAGAATGTCAACAATTTGCTTATACGGTTCTACAACGGTAATGCAAAACACGCGCAATTGTCACCCAATTTGTCACGTGATTCGCCGCTTGGCGTCTGCCTGGTGTGAATTTCGTCCAATCTAGCGTCAGGAAGAGAGAACGTTCCTAGAGGTGTTTTAGTGTGCCTTTGGATTTTCGACTTTTGACACGATTCACAACACCGGACCCATTGCTTTATTTGACTTTTCATGCCAGGCCACACGTAGCGAGAGCAGATGAGTTTTGTAGAAGGTACTATCCCTGGATGTGCAAGATTATGAAGATGGTTGAATATTGTTCTTCGAAACGATGCAGGGACGAAAGGACGTGGAACTCCTGTTGAAATATCGCAAAGCAAATTGCAATATGATGTTTGGCATGGTTTTAGCTCTAATTTAAGAGATGATTCATTATTCTGCAGAAATTTTTGAACTTCTGGATCATTTTTCTGGGCTAATGCAAATTCTTTAAAATTTAAATTTTTAGAATTAGTAATTGAATCAATTTCGATTCTGGAAAGAGCATCATCAACTATGTTCTCTGAACCTTGCACATGCCGAATGTCGGTAGAATATTGGGAAATTAAATCTAAGTGGCGTAGTTGTCGAGGAGAACATTTATTTGGGTTTTGTTTAAAAGCATAAATTAGAGGCTTTTGGTCAGTGTAGGTGAAGTTTCTGCCTTCTAACATATGCTTGAATTTTCTTATAGCCGAATAAAGTGAAAATAGTTCCCTGTCATAAGTCGACTACTTTTGCTGACTTTTGTTAAGTTTCATGGAGAAAAAGGCTATTGGTTCCCATTTCCCCTGTGATAATTGGGATAAAGTGACTCCAATAGCAATATCTGAAGCGTCCACCCATAGGCTCAATTGAGCCCCTGGAATCGGATGTCTTAAAAGGGTAGCTTCTGCCATAGCGTTTTTCGCTGCAAGAAAAGCTTGTTCTGCGTTTTCATTCCATTTTAATGGTTCGGATGATTTGCAAACACTAGAATGAGCTTTCTTTTTTGATTTGTATGTCATTCTAGAAACTGAACAATGGGAGCAAGTATATATGCGGCTTTTGGTATAAAGCACCTATAAAAGTTAAACATGCCCAAAAATCTACGCAATTGTGTTAATGTGTTTAGCTTAGGAAAATCTAGAATACATTTTACTTTATCAGGTAGAGGTTTAATTCCATTTTCCGACAGATTAAAGCCTAAAAAGTCTATTGATGATGCACCAAATATGCATTTAGATACATTAATGCATAGACCATATTCATCTAATTTTGAACATAGGTTCTTTAAATGTTGATAATGTTCCTGGGGATTTTTAGATGCAATTAAAATGTCATCGACAAAAGCGTAAATTCCAGGTAAGCCACGAGTGACTTCATCGATAAAGCGTTGAAACGTTGCGGATGCGTTACACAATCCAAATTGCATTCGTGTACTTTCAAATAAACCAAACGGAGTGCAAATTGCCGTTTTGTGTATATCATCTGGGTGAATAGGAATTTGATGATAGGCTTTTACTAGATCAATTAGACTAAAAACTTTTGAGCCATGTAATTCAGCTGTAAAATCAGCAATACAAGGAATGGGGTATTTATCTTTTAATGTTTGAGAATTTAACGCTCTATAATCACCAACAGGTCTCCAATCTAAAGTACCTTTCTTAGGAACCATATGAAGTGGGGAAGCGTAGTTACTTTTCGAAGGTCGTAAATGTCCCAGATGCATCATGTTTTAAAATTCTGTTTTTTGCAATTTTTAGGCGATCTGGGGCCAACCTTCGGGGTTTTGCTACCACAGGAGGACCTTTTGTTATTATATGGTGAACAGTCTTATGTTTCACTGTTTGATTTGGATTAGGCAATTTTGTGATAGAGGGAAATTCTTTCAAAAGTTTATGGTAAACTGTATATTTAGAGAAAGAAATCTGGACTGAATGGAGATTAGTATGTTTTAAATGCCCTACTGATTGTAATTTTGTTTTAGTATCTCTAAGACATTTATGTCTGAGATCTGACACCAATTCAAAATAATGGAGGAAATCTGCACCAAGAATTGGTGTACTTACATCTGCAATCAGAAAAAACTACATAAAATCTCTTCGTAGTTTAAAATTTAAGCTTAATGTTTTCTGCCCATATACATTAATTGAGGATGAATTCGCGGCCTAAAGGGTTTGTTGTCAAGCATTTCTTTTTTGATAGGCATTAGCAGGAATAAAAGACACGTCAGAACCGGTGTCGACCAGAAAGGAGATATTTGTTGTCCGGTCTCGAATGAACAGACGACGTGATTCCTTGGGCAAAGAATAAGTCGCCATTATTCTTTGCTGGCTTCGTTTCCCTGCCATGTGCATGGTTTAATGCATTTTTCTTCTCTACATTTTTTTCCGAAACGCCTGTGAAACCAGCAAATCGAAAAATCACGCTTACTCGAAATGCTTCTTTCACGGGAATTTTTGTTCCGACGGTATGGAGAGCGACCACGAGAGATTGAAAGACGATCAATTCTTTGATTTAATTTTTCAATTTCACGAAACAGTTTAGATTCTAATGATTGTTCTTTTGAAATAGAAAAAGTTTGAATAGGAGATGGCGAGACTTCGAAAATTCTGTCCGCAATGTCGGCGGCTTTGTCTAACGTGAGGTCAGAAACAACAGCTAAAATTGTTTGAACCGAAGACGGCAAACGCTGCAGAAATAACTCCGTCATCAGTTTATCATCAACATTCAAAGATTCTGCGCACCGTTTCATGTTACGCAGTAGTTCGGAAGGTTTTCGAGAGCCTAATTCTTCCCCCAAAGGGAGTTTCCGAATCTCCTGCTGGGACGATTCCCCTGAACGATTTATGAGTTCGTTTTTTATTTGCGCGTAGGGATCAGTGGCATCTGGGTGCATGAGTACATCGCGAACTAAGGACGCGGTGTCGGGAGGGAGATGAGCTACTATGCAATTGTGTGTGTGGTGTGTGTGTGGTGTGTGTGTGTGTGTGTGTGTGTGTGCGCGCGCGCTTAGTTAAGGTATCCGACTACGTTCGGAGACCTATTTTTTTATTTTTCTAAAATTCACTAAAAATTTTACATTTTTAATTTCATTTTTTGCACTATGATAAAAAACACAGTTATAAATAATATACATACATTAAAATTTAGAAAAATTTAAAATTTTAATGAAATTTTAAAGAAATTTTAATTAATTTTTGAAATTTTTTCAAAGGCTCTATTTTTAAAAATAATTTATATTTTACAAAAAAAATTGCTGCAGCACATTTTTCAAACACATTTCTAGAGGTTGTACTACAAGTTTTAAATTATTTTCTTTTAATCAAAAGTTATAGCTAATCGAAGCTACAACCTATGAATTTCATTCAAATTTTCGATACTTTTATAAGGAAATCCAACTATAAAATCACTAAAAATTGTTCAATTTCTTAGCTGCTAGTCCAACCTCTAGATAATACTATTAATAACATTTGTGTAAAATTTCATACAAGTATCTCTATTGGCTCTTTAGATATCACATTTGAAATATCAAGAAATTTACAAAAAAAACAGTTTTGAGAAAAATGCATTTAAACTTTATAAATGTAATTTCAAAACAAAATATCACAAGTATATTACTAAAACTCTAATGATTTATATTTAACACCTCCACTCCTTGCTATTTTATTAAATTTTAACTTTCTTTGGGCCCTATATTTTTTTTCTGGCTGATTTTTAAAAAGGCAAAGAATGTTGTTTCGAGTCACTGTGCGAATGATGGCAAGAAATCTGTCATCACGCAGTGTATAATAATTTGCATTTATACCAAAAGCTTTCAAACAAACAAAAGCTTTGTTAAAAATAATGACAGCAATATGGGTACCCAAAGAAAATGTTTTCAGCTCAATAAAAGTTTCTTTCAGAACAATTTGCCGAAAAAACGCATTAAATGATTTGTTTACATTTGTGTCACACCGTGGAGGCAATTTTATAATAACTGCTTATCAAACAACTTTGTATACACAGGTTTAACAATATTTAAAAGTTTCATGGAAAGGCTTACACCTTTATTTATATATATTTTTTCCGGTGGCTATTCTTCATTGATACTCACACCAGCTCTCGGCTCCATTTGGGCATGGTGCATACATGGGTATCTCTCTGATGGAGCCACCGAGAAAAAATGCCGCACTTAGCAGAGCTTTGACGTGATTGGTGTTACTGCCATAATAGTTTTGAATTTTATTAATCATAACACTGGAAAGTTTTTCTTTCCCACCGAGGTTTTTCTGGCTTTTTCTAAGTTTTCTTTGCCGAATACTCACTCTTTCTTAGAAGTATCTTAGGCACTCATTTTATGACACTGTTGACATCAAATAGATCTTTAACTAAAATGTATCCTTGGGAATCACCATCACACACCATAGAAATCAACATTGTTTTAAGATCTCGTGGTATAAAATCACACAAAGATTTTGTACGCACCAACAGATTCCATGATTGAAGTAAATACCAGATGAATGCAGGAACACGCATGTTCGACTAGACATTTAGAATTCTACAAAACTTAGACATAATTTCCTAATCTGGAAGTTTCCCAGTGCGATGGGAAAAGTTTCTATAGAAACTTTTAGGGAAGAATGTCCATGTATCTGTCGTCAACGGATATTCCACATTCTCCAATTGACGTGTTGGAACATTTTGTAATGCTTTTTACTACCAACACAGCAGCATTCATGACATCTTTAGCCGTTGATGTAGCAGCAGCCAAGATATTTCTTTCACAAAGTCTATATGCTCTTTTTGCCATACGGCATAACATATTCAGCTTAGCACGTAACTTTTTCGCAGACAAATGTCATCTTCCAATAACTCACATTCCAGAAATAAGTTGCAAATTAATTGAAGTTTGGTTTTTAAGCTTTTTAGTAGCTGAAAAATTGACAATAAAAGTACATTTGGAGCATTTTAAAGTCACATTAGAAGTCAGTCCAAACAAGTAATCTTCATGCAGGTACAGATTCTTCTCAAAACAATTGAAGAAACACAAATTGAGAAAAACATACTTCCCAAAATATTTAAATAAAATATTCCATAACCTCTTAATGTTCCATTAAAACATTCTTTGCACTGTGAAAAATTCTTCAGTGAATCCAGTTTTTGTTCATTACAAGTTTGAATATTTGCTACTTCCAATGTTTTTGTTACCAATCTACTGTTATCAGTCCACTGTTGCATTTTCAAGAAGTTATTTTTATAGTTTTATGAACCATTATAACTTGAATTTTTAAAAGCAGAATGTCTAGAAACCATCAACGATCAAAAATTGTACAATTAAATCGAAAAAAGTTAAGTTTTTAGAAGAAATTTAGGATCAAAATTCGTAAGGCACAAATCAAAACAAAAACATGTGAGGTCAGAAGAAACAAATGTTGCCAATCGCAAGAGTCGAATTAAAAGATCGAAATTGTGTTGCCCATCAATTAAATTATTTAAAAAATTGTCAGAAATAGTTTTTAAAATTATAATGGGTTGAAACTGCAAAAATTATCGGTAAAAAGCATGTTAAACAGACAACTTCCGGTTTTGATTTCCCCACTTCCGGTTTCGAATGACAACTGTAAAAATATTTTAAACACCTGTAACTTTTTTTCTAATTATCGCACAGACAAAACAAAGACAGATTTAGAAAGCTAATTGCTTGAACTTTAAAATGGTAAAATAAAAAGGAAATGCGATTTTTGACCGAAAATGGCATTTTCAACGTAGTCGGATACCTTAAAGACTCAGTTATTGGTTTTGGGGTTGCTAAAGCGAATGTACTCTCGCACATAACAAACCACAAGATGGGATCGGATCTATTATATACTGGCATTTGTACAGCATTTACTTCCGACATTGTGCAAGGTTTTAGAACAAAATTACTAAATAAACAAATAAATAGATATGCATTCAATAATAAAAGCGCTATAATAATCAGTAATATTATATTTAATTAGAATTTGGCATTTTCATCGATAGTACACATGATTTTTTTTTAAACTTGTATCACAAGAATTTTATTTCATCCGAAATTATTACATGCAATCAAGTAATTTTAGCATTAAATATGAAAGAATAAAATAAAATATTAAATTGATAAAACAGTTCAAGTTAAATTAAAAGCACAGAAAAATGAAACGGAGAAAAAAAATCCACTTATCTGTGATACATTTGCAGTTGAAGATGAGAGCCACACCCGAAATCGAAACCAAGGAAGTAGATGCTCGGATCCATAGACAAAGGAATTGAGTCCTTATACTAAATTTAGTTGAATGACGATGTTTTTTTCCATCACCATCGATTTCGTAAAATACTCTTCACAAGGTAATGGTTTCGCGTGAAGATACCACCACTATGGTGAAAAGAGGCAACAATTCTCATACTTTATTAATTTATTGCGGTGCTCACCACACATCGGTTTTGTGTGTTTACATCGCTCTGTGTCCGCCAGGCCAGATTCTCAAAACTATTCTCAGGGGTTGCCATATTCCGCACGGGACCCATGGTCGGGTTTACCACAACTTTTCATTCCGGAGA
Source organism: Trichonephila clavata (assembly GCA_019973975.1). Lineage (NCBI taxonomy): Eukaryota > Metazoa > Arthropoda > Arachnida > Araneae > Nephilidae > Trichonephila > Trichonephila clavata. Next base: position 9,512 of record BMAO01007597.1, on the reverse strand, counting down.
ATTTTGTAATTTTGTAGAAAATGATGTAAATCTTATTGCTCAAATTTACCCGGGCTTTCAACAAAATTTAAATTGTGTTCAGTGGTTGCGCGCAAGATCAATATTGGCGCCTGACAATGATTATTGTCAATAAAATCAATATTGAAAATTTAAACGACGTGCGGGGGGGGGAGAGGAAATGAAGGAATATTTATCAATGAATACAATCATGGGTAAAGAACAAGATACTTCATATCACACGGAGTTTTTAAATTCACTTGAACTTTCGGGCGTACCCTCACATAAACTTCAATTAAAATTAAATGTACCAGTTATGCTTACGCCAAATCCCTACGCACCTCGACTATGTAAAGGAACGAGGCTTTGGATCACAAAATTGATGCAGAATATACTTGGTGCCAATATTTTAACATATGTCATGAAAAGGGAAATTGTTATACCTCGAAATTCCAAGTATCCCCACTGACCTACCATTTCAATTCAAACGAGTTCAATTTATAGTTTTACTATTGCTATCAACGAAGCACGAGGGCTAATAGTAAAGGTAGCATGGGTGCATTTGAAAAGAAATGTTTTTCCCATGGTGAACTATATGTAGCCTTTTAGGTGTGTCCAATGCAAGAAATGTCCAAGTATTTGCAACTGATGGAAGAATATATAGTATGGTATACAGTAGTATTTTTGAATAATATTCTGTTCTGAGCTCTTTTAATGAGGAATTATATATTAAACGTAGATACTTTCGATCTTTAAAAATTTTAATATTTTAAGTTATTGAATTTTTGTTGTTAATTTATTATAATAATTATGTTTTCAGTTTTTTGAACTAAGCTCAATTTTAGAATCTTTAAATTTTAATAGCTCCAGTCAAGCAATAAAAATATTACTATGTTATTTTATTTACTTTCTATTGATAATGATTACGACTTTCACGGTTATTTAAAGACATCTACCTTAGCGGAGCCACGGGTAAAAGCTAGTAATATTAATAAACGCGTGAAAACGTTTGTTAGACCACGAACGCAAGAGTTCGTATTTTTGCCTTATTGGTATTTTAGCTGATATTTATCAGCTGAATTATTAGCAATTTTTTCTGGTACAGAGTATTTGAAAACGAGTTGTCCTGTAAAGATTGCAAAGTTAAGCAGCATCAATGCATGTTTTTGCAAAACGAAGAGATTTATTTTGCAAAATTTCAGCTTTTTCCAAAGTAATATGGGTCAAAGGAGTATATTTATACATGAACCAATATTTAAAACTTTCTTAGATGATCTTTTTTATATTCTTTTGATATCTCTGATGCTGAATATACGTACTTGCTGAACGTATTCAGGAGCGACATCTTCTCTCTGATAGACGAATTAATTCAAATTTAATAGAAATGAAATTAAAATCCAAAAGCAAATTTTTATTTTAAGAATGCAAATTTTAATTAGTACTAAAAGGAACATTATTATTGAAAATTATTAATTACTTTTATTTGAATATTTTTATACTGGATTGTCTTGTAGTATTTTTTTTTACTTTGTGAAAATTTTAAATATTAACGACAATTATAAAACGTACGAGTCTTCTATTTTGCTGAGGAAATATCCATCGTTCTGTCATCTGTTAGTAAAATGTCAAAACTTTCCCCTTTTTATTGAATGCAGCAATGTTATGGTTCATTTATTTCTTATTTAAAGACATCAACCTATATATATATATATATATCGTTAATAATATTATTCGGACTCCAATTGTCACCTTCCCTTGCTTTTTTTCTGACACACGGATATTTTTATACATATATATACCTGCAATATATTTTTTTGGATAAAATAGCAAAGTTTAGCTCTGTTAAAGTTGCATGCAGTCACATTCCATATTTTACCAAATTATTTGGAAGAGTCAAAAATGAAGAAATTGTTACTGGGGGGTAAAATGTTTGTTTTTAGAAATACTTAAAATGCTTTTATAATTGAAGAGAAAAAACTTACTGTTGCAATTTTACTCCAGACATTTCTTAACGATAATACATTTGCGAGATATATATTTGTGGAAAATAAAGAATTAAATAATAATGTGCCCAATTATTTAAAGTGATTTAAAATTAAAAATTAAAAAAAATAAATAACTATAAGACATTAAAGCTAATAACTTTTTTATCAAACGTGGTTAGAGATAATATGATCATATTTTTATTAATGAAATGAACAAAAAATAATTCGGATATCGTTTTCGAAATAATTCCTGAAGACAAAGTAAAGCGATTTTAATACGATTAAAAAGTTAGCTTCTTAAGAGAAAACGGTGGGCGAAAGCAGAGTAATGCCTTGCAGACTCAATAAATGCGCCAGCTTTCTAAATGAAGACGGTCCCTCAGGGGGCTCACCTTCTTTAGGTGAGTGCGGGTGTCACAATCCCGAGGTGCCCTAGTGATCTTTTCCTTTTCCCACGGGGTTTACTGTCTTTGGTAAACATGGGCTTCACGAACCCGGGGTACCCTAGTGATCCTTCTCTATTTTCGACCCTCTTTCTTGTCATCCAATTCATTCTTTCTTTCTCATTCATTCACAGATATTAAAACAAATGTTTGGCGCAGTATAGCCGAAATCGGCTCTTGCGCCAATAAACCCCAAAATCACTCACTCACTCACTAAATGAAGACGGTGTTTGTAGACAAAATAAAGTTATGTGCCAGTATCCTGCACAAGGACAGTCTCCTGAGACATGGTAAAGCTGTGCGTCTGTATACATAATCAGGGGTGGCTCTAGTGCCGGACAAACCGGACCCATGTCCGGGGCGGCATTTGGACCAAATTTTAAAGATACTTTTTTTTTGTTATGGAAAATTTTGAAGAAGTTAAAGTACACTATCAAGAGATAAAAGAGAAATTACCTCGTTCTGAATATTTTTGAGAATATTAAATTATACATTGATCATAAAATTAAACAGGCTAAATAAAAATTTCTAACTCATATTCCAACCAAACTCAATTTTCTTATGTGAAATCCGACGCTGATCACGAATACATGTAGCGCTTTTCAAAATTTCAATTAGATCAAAAGTTATTGCAATAATAAAATTTCACATTTATTGGATATTTGGCAGGGGAGACGTCATGAACAGGGAAAAAATTTCTAACTCCTATTCCAACCAAACTTAATTTTCTTATGTAAAATCCGACGCTGATCACGAATACATGTAGCGCTTTTCAAAATTTCAATTAGATCAAAAGTTATTGCAATAAAAAATTTCACATTTATTGGATATTTGGCAGGGGAGACGTCATGAACAGGGAAAAAATTTCTAACTCCTATTCCAACCAAACTTAATTTTCTTATGTAAAATCCGACGCTGATCACGAATACATGTAGCGCTTTTCAAAATTTCAATTAGATCAAAAGTTATTGCAATAAAAAATTTTCACATTTTTTTGATATTTGGCAGGGGAGACGTCATGAACAGGGAAAACATTTCTAACTCCTATTCCAACCAAACTCAATTTTCTTATGTAAAATCCGACGCTGATCACGAATACATGTAGCGCTTTTCAAAATTTCAATTAGATCAAAAGTTATTGCAAAAAAAAATTCACATTTTTTGGATATTTGGCTTTTGAGGTGTCATGAACACCGAGAAAATTTCTAACTCCTATTCAAACCAAACTCAATTTTCTTATGTAAAATCCGACGCTGATCACGAATACATGTAGCGCTTTTCAAAATTTCAATTAGATCAAAAGTTATTGCAATAAAAAAATTTCACATTTTTTGGATATTTGGCAGGGGAGACGTCATGAACAGGGAAAACAATTTCTAACTCCTATTCAACCAAACTCAATTTTCTTATGTAAAATCCGACGCTGATCACGAATACATGTAGCGCTTTTCAAAATTTCAATTAGATCAAAAGTTATTGCAATAAAAAAATTTCACATTTTTTGGATATTTGGCAGGGGAGACGTCATGAACAGGGAAAAAATTTCTAACTCCTATTCCAACCAAACTTAATTTTCTTATGTAAAATCCGACGCTGATCACGAATACATGTAGCGTTTTCAAAATTTCAATTAGATCAAAAGTTATTGCAATAAAAAAATTTCACATTTATTGGATATTTGGCAGGGGAGACGTCATGAACAGGGAAAAAATTTCTAACTCCTATTCCAACCAAACTCAATTTTCTTATGTAAAATCCGACGCTGATCACGAATACATGTAGCGCTTTACGAATACATGTATTCGTGATCAGCGTCGGATTTTACATAAGAAAATTAAGTTTGGATGGAATAGGAGTTAGAAATTTTTTCCCTGTTCATGACGTCTCCCTGCCAAATATCCAATAAATGTGAAATTTTTTTATTGCAATAACTTTTGATCTAATTGAAATTTTGAAAAGCGCTACATGTATTCGTGATCAGCGTCGGATTTTACATAAGAAAATTGAGTTTGGTTGAATAGGAGTTAGAAATTTTTTCCCTGTTCATGACGTCTCCCCTGCCAAATATCCAAAAAATGTGAAAATTTTTATTGCAATAACTTTTGATCTAATTGAAATTTTGAAAAGCGCTACATGTATTCGTGATCAGCGTCGGATTTTACATAAGAAAATTAAGTTTGGTTGGAATAGGAGTTAGAAATTTTTTCCCTGTTCATGACGTCTCCCCTGCCAAATATCCAAAAAATGTGAAATTTTTTTATTGCAATAACTTTTGATCTAATTGAAATTTTGAAAAGCGCTACATGTATTCGTGATCAGCGTCGGATTTTACATAAGAAAATTGAGTTTGGTTTGAATAGGAGTTAGAAATTTTTCCTGTTCATGACGTCTCCCTGCCAAATATCCAAAAAATGTGAAATTTTTTATTGCAATAACTTTTGATCTAATTGAAATTTTGAAAAGCGCTACATGTATTCGTGATCAGCGTCGGATTTTACATAAGAAAATTGAGTTTGGTTGGAATAGGAGTTAGAAATTTTTTCCCTGTTCATGACGTCTCCCCTGCCAAATATCCAAAAAATGTGAAATTTTTTATTGCAATAACTTTTGATCTAATTGAAATTTTGAAAAGCGCTACATGTATTCGTGATCAGCGTCGGATTTTACATAAGAAAATTAAGTTTGGTTGGAATAGGAGTTAGAAATTTTTTCCCTGTTCATGACGTCTCCCCTGCCAAATATCCAAAAAATGTGAAATTTTTTTATTGCAATAACTTTTGATCTAATTGAAATTTTGAAAAGCGCTACATGTATTCGTGATCAGCGTCGGATTTTACATAAGAAAATTGAGTTTGGTTGGAATAGGAGTTAGAAATTTTTTCCCTGTTCATGACGTCTCCCCTGCCAAATATCCAAAAAATGTGAAATTTTTTTATTGCAATAACTTTTGATCTAATTGAAATTTTGAAAAGCGCTACATGTATTCGTGATCAGCGTCGGATTTTACATAAGAAAATTGAGTTTGGTTGGAATAGGAGTTAGAAATTTTTTCCCTGTTCATGACGTCTCCCCTGCCAAATATCCAAAAAATGTGAAATTTTTTATTGCAATAACTTTTGATCTAATTGAAATTTTGAAAAGCGCTACATGTATTCGTGATCAGCGTCGGATTTTACATAAGAAAATTGAGTTTGGTTGGAATAGGAGTTAGAAATTTTTTCCCTGTTCATGACGTCTCCCCTGCCAAATATCCAAAAAATGTGAAATTTTTTATTGCAATAACTTTTGATCTAATTGAAATTTTGAAAAGCGCTACATGTATTCGTGATCAGCGTCGGATTTTACATAAGAAAATTGAGTTTGGTTGGAATAGGAGTTAGAAATTTTTTCCCTGTTCATGACGTCTCCCCTGCCAAATATCCAAAAAATGTGAAATTTTTTATTGCAATAACTTTTGATCTAATTGAAATTTTGAAAAGCGCTACATGTATTCGTGATCAGCGTCGGATTTTACATAAGAAAATTGAGTTTGGTTGGAATAGGAGTTAGAAATTTTTTCCCTGTTCATGACGTCTCCCCTGCCAAATATCCAAAAAATGTGAAATTTTTTTATTGCAATAACTTTTGATCTAATTGAAATTTTGAAAAGCGCTACATGTATTCGTGATCAGCGTCGGATTTTACATAAGAAAATTGAGTTTGGTTGGAATAGGAGTTAGAAATTTTTTCCCTGTTCATGACGTCTCCCCTGCCAAATATCCAAAAAATGTGAAATTTTTTTATTGCAATAACTTTTGATCTAATTGAAATTTTGAAAAGCGCTACATGTATTCGTGATCAGCGTCGGATTTTACATAAGAAAATTGAGTTTGGTTGGAATAGGAGTTAGAAATTTTTTCCCTGTTCATGACGTCTCCCCTGCCAAATATCCAAAAAATGTGAAATTTTTTTATTGCAATAACTTTTGATCTAATTGAAATTTTGAAAAGCGCTACATGTATTCGTGATCAGCGTCGGATTTTACATAAGAAAATTGAGTTTGGTTGGAATAGGAGTTAGAAATTTTTTCCCTGTTCATGACGTCTCCCCTGCCAAATATCCAAAAAATGTGAAATTTTTTATTGCAATAACTTTTGATCTAATTGAAATTTTGAAAAGCGCTACATGTATTCGTGATCAGCGTCGGATTTTACATAAGAAAATTGAGTTTGGTTGGAATAGGAGTTAGAAATTTTTTCCCTGTTCATGACGTCTCCCCTGCCAAATATCCAAAAAATGTGAAATTTTTTATTGCAATAACTTTTGATCTAATTGAAATTTTGAAAAGCGCTACATGTATTCGTGATCAGCGTCGGATTTTACATAAGAAAATTGAGTTTGGTTGGAATAGGAGTTAGAAATTTTTTCCCTGTTCATGACGTCTCCCCTGCCAAATATCCAAAAAATGTGAAATTTTTTTATTGCAATAACTTTTGATCTAATTGAAATTTTGAAAAGCGCTACATGTATTCGTGATCAGCGTCGGATTTTACATAAGAAAATTGAGTTTGGTTGGAATAGGAGTTAGAAATTTTTTCCCTGTTCATGACGTCTCCCCTGCCAAATATCCAAAAAATGTGAAATTTTTTATTGCAATAACTTTTGATCTAATTGAAATTTTGAAAAGCGCTACATGTATTCGTGATCAGCGTCGGATTTTACATAAGAAAATTGAGTTTGGTTGGAATAGGAGTTAGAAATTTTTTCCCTGTTCATGACGTCTCCCCTGCCAAATATCCAAAAAATGTGAAATTTTTTTATTGCAATAACTTTTGATCTAATTGAAATTTTGAAAAGCGCTACATGTATTCGTGATCAGCGTCGGATTTTACATAAGAAAATTGAGTTTGGTTGGAATAGGAGTTAGAAATTTTTTCCCTGTTCATGACGTCTCCCCTGCCAAATATCCAAAAAATGTGAAATTTTTTTATTGCAATAACTTTTGATCTAATTGAAATTTTGAAAAGCGCTACATGTATTCGTGATCAGCGTCGGATTTTACATAAGAAAATTGAGTTTGGTTGGAATAGGAGTTAGAAATTTTTCCCTGTTCATGACGTCTCCCCTGCCAAATATCCAAAAAATGTGAAATTTTTTTATTGCAATAACTTTTGATCTAATTGAAATTTTGAAAAGCGCTACATGTATTCGTGATCAGCGTCGGATTTTACATAAGAAAATTGAGTTTGGTTGGAATAGGAGTTAGAAATTTTTTCCCTGTTCATGACGTCTCCCCTGCCAAATATCCAAAAAATGTGAAATTTTTTATTGCAATAACTTTTGATCTAATTGAAATTTTGAAAAGCGCTACATGTATTCGTGATCAGCGTCGGATTTTACATAAGAAAATTGAGTTTGGTTGGAATAGGAGTTAGAAATTTTTTCCCTGTTCATGACGTCTCCCCTGCCAAATATCCAAAAAATGTGAAATTTTTTTATTGCAATAACTTTTGATCTAATTGAAATTTTGAAAAGCGCTACATGTATTCGTGATCAGCGTCGGATTTTACATAAGAAAATTGAGTTTGGTTGGAATAGGAGTTAGAAATTTTTTCCCTGTTCATGACGTCTCCCCTGCCAAATATCCAAAAAATGTGAAATTTTTTTATTGCAATAACTTTTGATCTAATTGAAATTTTGAAAAGCGCTACATGTATTCGTGATCAGCGTCGGATTTTACATAAGAAAATTGAGTTTGGTTGGAATAGGAGTTAGAAATTTTTTCCCTGTTCATGACGTCTCCCCTGCCAAATATCCAAAAAATGTGAAATTTTTTATTGCAATAACTTTTGATCTAATTGAAATTTTGAAAAGCGCTACATGTATTCGTGATCAGCGTCGGATTTTACATAAGAAAATTGAGTTTGGTTGGAATAGGAGTTAGAAATTTTTTCCCTGTTCATGACGTCTCCCCTGCCAAATATCCAAAAAATGTGAAATTTTTTTATTGCAATAACTTTTGATCTAATTGAAATTTTGAAAAGCGCTACATGTATTCGTGATCAGCGTCGGATTTTACATAAGAAAATTGAGTTTGGTTGGAATAGGAGTTAGAAATTTTTTCCCTGTTCATGACGTCTCCCTGCCAAATATCCAAAAAATGTGAAATTTTTTATTGCAATAACTTTTGATCTAATTGAAATTTTGAAAAGCGCTACATGTATTCGTGATCAGCGTCGGATTTTACATAAGAAAATTGAGTTTGGTTGGAATAGGAGTTAGAAATTTTTTCCCTGTTCATGACGTCTCCCCTGCCAAATATCCAAAAAATGTGAAATTTTTTTATTGCAATAACTTTTGATCTAATTGAAATTTTGAAAAGCGCTACATGTATTCGTGATCAGCGTCGGATTTTACATAAGAAAATTGAATTTGGTTGGAATAGGAGTTAGAAATTTTTCCCTGTTCATGACGTCTCCCCTGCCAAATATCCAAAAAATGTGAAATTTTTTTATTGCAATAACTTTTGATCTAATTGAAATTTTGAAAAGCGCTACATGTATTCGTGATCAGCGTCGGATTTTACATAAGAAAATTGAGTTTGGTTGGAATAGGAGTTAGAAATTTTTTCCCTGTTCATGACGTCTCCCCTGCCAAATATCCAAAAAATGTGAAATTTTTTATTGCAATAACTTTTGATCTAATTGAAATTTTGAAAAGCGCTACATGTATTCGTGATCAGCGTCGGATTTTACATAAGAAAATTGAGTTTGGTTGAATAGGAGTTAGAAATTTTTTCCCTGTTCATGACGTCTCCCCTGCCAAATATCCAAAAAATGTGAAAATTTTTTATTGCAATAACTTTTGATCTAATTGAAATTTTGAAAAGCGCTACATGTATTCGTGATCAGCGTCGGATTTTACATAAGAAAATTAGTTTGGTTGGAATAGGAGTTAGAAATTTTTTCCCTGTTCATGACGTCTCCCCTGCCAAATATCCAAAAAATGTGAAATTTTTTATTGCAATAACTTTTGATCTAATTGAAATTTTGAAAAGCGCTACATGTATTCGTGATCAGCGTCGGATTTTACATAAGAAAATTGAGTT
>BMAO01007596.1:0-16183 GCA_019973975.1 Trichonephila clavata | reverse complement strand
CCAGATTAAAAGAAAAAGCAAAAAACAGCATCGTAATAGTAATTTTGATCATTTGGATTGTATTATTTCATAGCAAGTACTGTACTTGGATATACTGGACATGTTTTAAAATTGTAAACTATATTCGAGCATGTAGACATTTTGCAAACATGATTTACAATATGAACTCATAGATTTTGATTCATAAAATGTTAAAACGATTTTTTAAGTTGCTGGATGAAATCATTTTCTTGGAAATAAAAATTATGAAAGTGCTGAATTAAAAGAATGAACATGGGTAAAGCACCTGACTTTCTCAGTTGATCTTACAAGTCAACTTAACTTTAAACTTCAAGTCAAAAATCTTTTTGCTACAATGCTATTTGATAATATTAACGCTTTTAAACAAAAATTATTACAAACAGAAAGAGAAAACTTGCCTCGCTTTGAAAGCTTTAAAGAAAATCTATTTATTAATCCCTTAAATTAAAATTTACAGAATAGTCTCACCAAATTAAATTGTTAGAAATGGAATTCGATCGAATGTTTTTTGATTTAAAAATTTTGAATTACTATTCCGTTTCTTAACTTCGCCTCTATCTATGATATTATAATTGTTGAGGAAAAGTTATAAATGGAATTAATTGAAATCTATTGTGATTATTTGCTGAAACAAAAATGTTTTGAAGTGGGAACTCTAAATGTTTATACATATTCATATATTAGATCGGTTTCTTAAAATGTTATCATTTTTAAGAAACCACGTATAGTGGCTAAGTTCGGAAGCACTTATTTATGCAAGCAACCATTTTCTTTAACAAAAAATAACAGAAATTCAGAAAGATCTAGGTTAAATGATCTAGACCTTTCAGATGATCAATATTTATCAACATTTTTTTTAAAAATTACATGAGTTCAATATATTCAACCAAATTTTGATGACTTGCTTTGGAAAAATAAGAACAATATTAACATTAAATTGTATTTTGTATAGTAACTTTAATTTTTGTTTTATTATAAAAACAATATAAAACATGCATAGTTTAAAAAACAAAATGAAATATTAAATGATTATGTATGCATACTAATAATATATTGAATTTATAAATATAGAATATAATGATTCTAAAAATCCTGTTTTATTAATTTTTGAACATTAGAACATGCGGCCCTCAACTTAATAGGAAATAGCTCATGTGGCCCGTGATATCAAATGATTTTGACATGCCTGTGTTATACCAAGCATCGGTTACATATGGCACGCGGGAGAATTTTCAGAGCATCTACAAACTTTGAAATAACTATCTCATAAAAAAATAGAATGAATGCATCTAACGCATTTTTATTTAAAGCTATACCTTGTATTCAATTCTTTGCCATAAAACAAAGAGACACGAGAAGAGCAAATCTAATTTTGTATCGGATTTCTTATATCGGATTTAAAGAAAAATAACAACTGATTTAGCTTTTTCGAGAATGAATGGGACTGTTACAAATTTGTGTTTTAAAATGTTACAGCTAAAAACACGACACACATGTTGCTTATTCGAAATGTGAAAGATAGAATAATCATTAAAGAAGGCAATTTTATATAGCTGTATTCATTCTCAATTAAATCTTCAAATCACTTTAATCTCGCTTCGAAAATTTGAATCGGTCAGTTCTTATTTTTAGTTTCCTAAAATTTATTAAATTTTAATCGAAAGCTAATTTAAATTGTTGGATATCGATGCCGAAGTGCATCTGCATAGAAGATTTATCATTGTGAACATGTTAGAAGAGGAAAGTTTTATATTAAATAATTACAGAAATTAAGAGTTATGTGAATAAATGTGTCGATAATTACTTGAACGAGTAATATAGATGTGATGGTGTAATTAGAACAGTTAAGTGTTAGCTCAGTTATATTGTCCTTTTCAAAATTATCAGTCTTCATGTTGACTCAAAATGTAACATTAATTAACTATCAATTAATAATTATAAATATACTCTATATATAAGATGAATGACTTTAAGACTAATTAATAACATTCTATGGAAGACTGGTTCTGTAATTCTAAGCTCTTGGGTGAGAAAATAATAACAGCTGCATTCCAGTTAAAAATAAAATGATTAATTCTTTCTTATAAAAGGATAGAAATAATGATTAATTCTTCATATAATTTAAGCGAATCGGACCGCCATGTGTACATAAACGTATCACAATTTCGATCGAGCTGGTAAGATTTCGCCGGTCATGAATTTATCAGCAATTCGGAATCTAAATGTGACACCAATAGTAGTCATACCATATAGTAGTCAATCAATGACTACTATAAATAGTAGTCATTGATTGGTAATGTTAATTATAATGAGAAATAGAGTAGAATTTTTTTCTTCTTTTAATATGTGGTCATGGAGTTAGGGATTTTTAAAGTATGATCACAAAGATCGACTGATTATTGAAATATTAAAAAACCCAAAAAAACCAGGATTTTACAGTTACAATTTTTCTTTAATATTCAAAGAGCAACAAAAAATTCCTCAGTTCTTAAAGAGAAAAGCATCAAAGCTTCATGGACAGAAAAGTATCAGTAAATGTTTTTTAGGTTCGGTTAATTTAGGCAAAAAAATTTTTGAAATTAAATTTTAACAATGAAAATGAACGGTACTTTTTTGATTTTTCTTAAGGAAACTATAATTGAAAATTTAATATTTCAATTGTGATTCATTATTCGTAACGCAATTTTACGTATCAGGATAAATAATGTAGTATTATTCTAATTTTAGTTATTTAATACCATATTGTAAGTTGCTTAAAATTGTTTTTGTGGCTGATTTATAAATATATTATCAGATTTTGGAAAGGTTTATTTACAGGTGGCTTAATTTTATAGCAAAATAAATTTAAAGGAATTTAGTGGGAATACATGTTTAGAGAGATAGATAATTTATCAGTTACTTCTTTTTTACAAATAATTCACTTCTTAACCTTTTTTTTATATATATGCGATTTGTTTTCTCAATGAAAAAATTGTTATAACTACACATACTATCGTGAAAGACATCTTTTCTTTCAAAATCCGTTGCATAAATAATAGTCATATATTGATTTTTATTTTCAAAGGATAACTATACTTTTGTGTATCATAAAGCAACTTTTATTTTTAAGACGTCTTAAAACAAAGAACCAATTTTAAAGAATTTAATGAATTTTATGATTTGATTAACAGAGAGAAAGTTTTACTGTTTTTAGAAAATATGCAAAAAGATAATCCACAAAGAAAAAAATCATAAGCAACGTATAATGTACAAGTCAAACTTAGTTTCATAAACTTTCATGCCCCTTAATTGCCAATAAAACCTTAGATCGGGGGTGGCACGACTGTGCTGTAATAGTAGCCCGCGAAGACTTATGAAAAATTTAAAAATTCAAAAAGATAATTAATATTATTACTATAGTTTTATATTCCTTAGGTGGGTTTGGTCGGTATTCTTTAGTGGTCACATACAAGCGGTCCCCCCCCCTCCTTCCACAAATGTTTCCTGCCTTTTTAGCACGTTTTTCACGTAGTGTAAAAAAAGCGCTATTAGGACGCAAATTTCGTCTTCGTTCCATATTTTGTTGTACCTTTTTCTCAGCCAATAAGCAACCAATTGACCTCGGGTTTTCGGCATTTGGTCGCATTTGTGCCCTAGAAGAGCCGAATCTTATTTAAATTTAATAATTTTTAAATTTTAAAAAATTTTTTAAAGTATAGTACACACTACTTTCTGTTAGTAAAAAGTTCATTAGTTGCATTATTGTAAAATACAACATGTGAAAAACGCGCTAAAATTACTTGGCCATGCCAATGATTGATATCTTGTTTTTTTTCCTCACCCTCTTTTTTTTTTATTCTTAATCTCTAAACCCATTTATATTTCACAATATTTTGCAGCTTCCTGGTTTAACTCTTGGCTAACAATTTTTGTATACTTTCAGATTAATTTCCTGTTTTTTTATTTTTATTATTTTATTTATTTATTTTTTTAGCAAAAAATTATATCTCCAATAAAATTCAATAATCTATCTCCCTCCCCCCTTTTTTTCTCTCTCTCTTATTTATTTATTCATTTTTCACTGCTGCTATCTTTTTTTTTATGCTTCTTTAAAAAAAAAAAAATGGTGGTGGGGGGGGGGGAGATCTGGCAAAAAAGTAATCCTCCTTCGGATGAATCATTTTCTTTTTCTGAAAACTGAACCAAATGGCGGGAAAATATCAACAGGAAGTGGTGTCATCAACTGAAAATTTGATTCCAAAGAAACTTTTTTTTAATGTAATTATTTACGCTTCTTGTTTTTTTTTTTTTTTTTTGTCTATGGTACATTTGTTTTGTATAATTTTATTATTTCTTTTGTATTTGTAAAAAAGTTGAAATTGTTTAAAATGTAAACTTTGATTTTTTTTTTTTACAATAAAAATTGGACGTGAGGGTGGTTGTTTCCCGAGGGATCGGTTGTAGCTCTAAAACCCTCTTTGGGTGAGCTTGGTTTCTCTGGGCATTCATCATCGTCAACAACTACAGTTTTATTGAAATGCTGTTGTCCCAGACAAAAAAACAAAGACATCAAAATTTATTTTAAATTGAATTACAGTAGAAAATACTCCTTCATTCTTGTGCGAGCAGGCTTTTCAAAGGAAGTGCATTCGTGAGATTTTGGAATTTGATGGAGCATGTTTTAAAATATCTGGAAGAGGACAACTACCCTACTGAGAACTACCCAGTGAGTGTTTGATACTCAAGAATGCAGATTGAGTTTGAGATTTAGCTTTGCTTGCCAATACAATGAGGCATTTAAATGATTTAAATTTATGACTACAATGAAAAGAGTATACTTTCGTACCCTAATTGATCATGTATCTTCTTTTCTTCTCGATTTTGGAGATAAAGATTAACAATTTCACTTTAATGCACGAACTATCAATTAAAGTTAATAATGCCTCGAGTTACGATATTTTTAAAAGTTTAATATCCATTTTGCAATATTCATTCAGTGCTAGGTTTAATGACTTTCAAGACAGTAGTAAAAAAAAAAAAAAAACATAAAAAAATGTTGATATTTCCATACATTTTTTTCCATAATTTCTCGGCAAAACGTTTATTGTTACCCACCTGAAACCCAAATCGGAAATATTGATCTACAGCTCCATACTACATAAAAAAGCAAAAATATAAGGAACTTATTTGAACTGCAAGGAATCCGAATTATGTAGAATTTTGAAAAGTTGTACGAGCAAGCAATTTCCAAATTTACTCGATTTGGCTGTCAGATATTGTTGTAGGTTTGGATCAATATGTTTTGAACAAATGTTTTTGTTATGAATATAATAAAATCAAAATATAACTCAAAATTTACTGATATACACCTAAAAAACAACATAATTTTGTTAGCTCTCCGAATACTAATCTTAATATTGATGAGTTGGTTAAAAAAAAAAAAAAAAAAGACTACAAATTCAAAAGCCACGTTAAAAAAGTACTGACTGCTTAGTAATTATTTAGAACTAGATGTCTCAAGTTACTTTTTTTTTATAGCTAACCTAATTAATTTGTGAACCTGTAAAAAGTTAATTAACTATAAAACTTAAGTTTGTACTTTTGTCTTATTTTTTATATTATCTTTGAATTCCACTCTTAGATTTACATAAAAATGCACTATTTGCGTAAAAATTCCATAATAAGCCTACAAGTAACATTTTTTCACCTTTTCCAGTTGTTTTGTTTGTTGGAAAAGTTACAAGTGGCCCGTTGGTCACCCCTGCCTTAGACATATGGTTCTGCCTCTCCGTCTTCAAGAAAAAACAGATACCATCTCTTTACCATTGTCCAAGATTCAGCGAAGTCTGAGTAAAGAACATTCTCTCCCCTTCCCCCAACGTTTCCTGTGGGATGGGGGGGGGAAGGGATACAATGTTTATGAGCAAAATGACAAGCCGAAAAAGGCCTTACGAGCTGAGGGTTCTCTTCCGATGTTTACATTAAGAGTGTCGAAATTTACAATGCTTTCCAGCGTTTTATATTACTTTGGGAAAGTTTATAAAAGAGGACTTATTAGGAGACCGTCTTTGCGAAAACGGAAAATTAAATTTTTAATTTTTAAAACATTTTTTTTGGTTATTTTTCAGTTAAAGTAAAATTTTAATTTTTTTTCGTACTTTTAATTGTTGATTGTATATTAATTTTATTTTCATATCTTGAAGAAAAATCATTTAAACTTGGATCCTTAATCGGTTAATGATAATTCAAATGGTTAGTTTGAATTTGGTGTGAAAGCTATTAGAGAGAAGTGTCATCTCAGGTGTCGTTCTTGTCATCAACCTGTGGTTAAAAATTAAGTCTTTGCGTTGCTTCTAAATGTGATAAATATAACCTTTCAATCAATTATTAAAAATGCAACCTATGTATCGAATGAGTAAGATTAATAAGATTTAATAACGTTATAGGGGAATTTGTTCTGAAGCCTTAAACTTTTGTTGGGTTATCTTAGTCCCTCTTTGGTAAGAAAAAAAATAACAGCATCCTCATTTCAATTTACAAATAGAAGAAAAAACATAAATATAAATATATATTTATTTTCTTATAACTTAGGCCAATCTTACCACTATGTGTTAATAAACATATTACACATTCTATCAAGTAGATTAAGATTGCACCTTGCATGGCTTTATCAGGAATTCCATGATTTGAATACAATAGTATTTATTGATTTGAAATGTTCACTTTTATGAGAACGAAAAGTAGAGTTATATGTATATATATAATAATGGGAAGTAGTGTACACAGATTATTTTTGTGACGAGGATTATATTTTTAAAAAAAACATAGACGAAAACACCAAGACTTAATCTTCATGCTAAAATTAAAAAATTATTCGTCTTTGGGTGGGGTTTACATCCCATCATTCTGTACTCCTCTTATAATGGAATTTCTGATAAGAAGTATGATCAGGTTGTCTGATTATTCAAATATAAAAAAGGAATAAAAATCTGTAACTCTCTCCCTCTTCCATGTTTTTATTTCAAAATAGAACTACTCCACACACACACACACATTTATAAATCAATCATTTACCATATGCTACAGAAGAACGCATTAAAAATATATGAAAAAAAGTATCAGTATATGATTTTTATGCAACTGCCAGGAATCACTTTATTCATAGTATTTTACTAAAGATAGAAAATAAAAATTTAAGCATAGGCTTTATTTATAGTTTAGTTTATAATAGCTAAAAATTTTGTAGTAAATTTAATTCTAAAAATAAAAAGATAATAGATTATTGGACAAATCAGTTTAAAATGTCAATAAATATGTCTTTCACACATAAAAAAATCACCTGATTACATAACAGAAATTAAGATAATATTTTCACATTTTAAAATAACACTTTTTTACATGAACAGATTTAATTAAAGTACTTTCATTTACAAAAATGTGCTTTAATATACCAATATATATTATAAAAAACATCAATATTCTCTGCTTGTAATTAACCTTTTTATATCTTACATAAGGATAAAAGTCGAAATACGTAATTCATTTTCGAAGTATTATTAATCACAGTAAATGGGTTATTAAAAAATTATATAACAATCTTTTTTTATTTGTAATTAAGTTTCTCATTTACTAAGCTCAAATATATATTTCTTCTGCAAAATTAAATTCACTAAAAATTTTAATTTAGGTGAATGAAAAAAAAACAGATTTTTATTTTTACAGTGAAAATTAGATACGTAAGGGAATTTCACTATTATACTCATAGTACGAGAGCTAACAACTCTAGATACGTCATGAAACACAAGAATTTTAGAAAAGCAAGAAAATAGTCATGAATTAAATGACAAGCAATTTCTTTACTGGAAACATATATCAGTTCTCTCTAACGTCATCCTTCCGAACACGTGCGGGCTATCTGGCAGCCAGTAAACGTTGCGTTTATTAATGCGCATCATACCTTTAGGAGAAAAATATTGATTTTTTAAATTATTTTAGAAAGAAATCTTTCTTTTTCATTAAATTTAAAATGTTATTAACAACATGAATTTATTAATGCCAGACATTTTTGGTGTTGAAAATAATGTGCCAGATGCTATTTTTTATTAAAAAAAAATAATTAATTTCAAACCATTTTAGAATGTCTGTAATTTTAATATTACTTTATTTATACATAAATAAGTACAAATTTAATTTGCCAGACATTAAATCGGTTGCGTTCTTAATTGCCAGGCCGATTTATTGGTGTAGTATACCGCGGTGTTATGAGAGAGGCAGTGACAAATTAGGTAGACGGCAGACAGACAGGATTACGTTACACTACTTAAAGTATTCAAAAAACTTTATTTTTATGTCTTCGATGGTGAGTATAATAAAAAATTAATATTTAAATTATTTAAATAATAATAAATAGTTGATTAAGGGGGTTCACCCATGTGACGTCCTGTTTTTTAAGCATTCTTAGAGAATATTTTTTTTTCACGACCAGTAAAAAGATAGAACTTTAAATTTTTCATCATTTGTTTATATGTATTTTAAGAGTATGTATATACGTGTTTAGCTAAAAATATCTAATAAAACGTGAGTTATACCACTCTGAACACACCCTCCTCGAAAAAATGAACACTCACTTCCTCCACGATTCCAGCTGATTGACTTATTTTAAATAAAAAAACACTAACGGCATTTTAATCTATAAGCTTAAAGGCACAGAATGGACTATACTCAATTGAAAATATCAAAAATTGGATTTTTGGTAGAACTCTGAAGAAAAAGTTTCGAATTTCATGGGGCTTTTTGTTATGTTTTTATTTTAAAAAATAGAAATATTTTGAATTTTGAAATGATCGTAGTCCATTTTGTACCTATGTATGTGCTGAGTCTACCCTATAAATTTGAAGTTTTCAGTCAAACCGTTCTTGAAATATGATGGAGGAAAGTTTGAAAAACACAGTTTTGAGAAAAACGTGTTTAAAAGTTTCAAGTCTGATTAAAACACAATGAAAATTTTAGCTTAGCGCTAGGAGCAGCTGCTTTCATAACACCTGCTTCTTTATAACGACTTCGAAATTTAAAAAAAAATTACTTTACCACCCTATTGTAGACATATTAAGAAAGAAATTTTTGAAGAATTTTTTTTTTCGATTTCTTGAACGCATCGCATGGGTGGATCCCCTTAAATATTTCGTCAGCCTGGGGTGACTCAGTAATCACTCCTGGGTTAACTCACTGATTTTAAAATTTGCCCTAACCTACGCCTCTCCAATATGTGGACAAGCAGCAAGGACTCACAGAATAGAATTCTTTTTAGAAGGAGTCCAAAATGTATGTTAGATAAATTTTAAATGTCCGCTGATTCATGAGGAATACAAACCAAAGAGCTTTGAGTAAATTTCCTACTATTAGTCAACTGATCAGGAGAAATGAAAAAAAAAAAATCTTCAATTAAACAAAGGAAACAAAAAAGAAAATATCGTTTTTTAAATATCATATAAATTTTATTGTAATTGAATAAAATGATTTTATAAAAGATAGAGAAAAAATTGCCATTGATACAATAACAAAATTCTCATTTCTATTTATACATATTATGTTTAGGTAATCAGAATCTATTTTTCCCTGAAATATGTGTTTTCATTCCGTAATAGTGTCACAAAAAACTGATGCATCTCCATAGTCGTCATCATCATCACTGCTCCCATTATTATCAATATTATCATCATCATTATCATCATCTTGCGTTTTGTTTTGGTTTTCTAGTAGTGTTGGTTCTGGAGCAAAAAAAAAAATCATTATTAGATTATCATGGTCTAAATAATAATTTACTCTTTTGATTTATTATATTATAAATAATACTTTACTTTTTATGATAATGTCAGCCACTGATGATGGAAACTGCTCCCCAGCAAACCAAACGAAATCATATTTATCATCATTGATGATCCACCCGGAAGCTAACGGCGATAAAGATGATGGAATTTTTAAATGAGCATTTCTCCAAAACTTTGTCACATACCGCACTCGCAATAAATGCTGATATAATTCAGCTTTACATGGTGGTAAGCTGGATGAATCGAAACTTCGACATTTCTTTTCGAAATTATCATCAGGTTTTTTTGATTGATACGCTTTCGAAAATAGATAGAAGCGGACATCATTAACATTTGAAGAGTTAGGCACCCCATACATGTGACATATAAATTTTTCCAATGTGGCAAATGTACGTTCAAGTTTATCTTCATTGTCAGTTATAATCTCCTGACATGCTAACTGATACTCGACAGATTTTTCGAGCAGTTTGAAGGGTCTTAGTTTACCTTTCCGAAAAAATGCTGGGGTATAATCGCAATCTGTTATTGCGTGGAAACATGATAGAGCTTTCGATAAAGAAATACCAAGACTTTGGTATAAATCATTGATGCTTATAAGACGTTCATAGTTTCCTACGCCCCATTGGATCCAAAGCTTCAAAGATGCATTCAGATGATCCATATTCCCAAGAAGTATAATCAGAATATCGGAGTCTGAGCAGCGTACAACAACTTGAGCGTCAACGCTTATCTGGCAAATATGATATATAATTCGAGTATCAGCTTCTTCATGTTCTTCACATGATAATGATTCTTCAATATTTCTAATAACTTGGTTATTTACAACACGATACGAATAGCACTTATCGAAGCTTAGATAAATAGTTTTATTCCCAATAAAAGGAAACATGTTATCGTTAGCCCAATGATCAATCAAAAATTTTACGAGAGCTTCCTTGAACTGAGTATTTTTGAGTTCGCCAGCAAAATTATGAGGCCGAATTTGATTAGGTCCAATGGAAATTGTACTGGTTGTTTCGTTGCGACGTAAACGCTCACAATCTTTTATTGAAGGTGTGAAATACCGATCAAACACAACGTCAATGCGAGATGATTTAAACTGTGAAATAATTCTAAGGAATTTTTTTGATATGCCATCGAAAGTTTGAGGTACTTCTTTCATGAGGTGTAGCATGAAGAAACCGTCTAAAATGCTAATATCAAAAAATAAGGATTGCTGATTGGCCTTGCTAACTTTTTTCTCGAAAACTTTAATTAATTGTGCTTTATCTGTTTTACAAATACTACCATCTGCATGACACATCGATGTTGGTATCGGCGTTAGTGGAAATTCCAGTACTTTTTCAATATCGACTTTGTTGGTCATAGATATACCTAAGAGTCGACCAAATAGATCTCGTTGCATTCTTAGCTCAATAACTTTGTTACCAAGAGTTATTTTTTTTTCTTTGGAGCACCAGCAAAATTAAGCACTTGATTTTTTTTTATTGGCTTATCAAATCTGTCCTGATCTTCAGCACATTCAGTAATAAACTGTTTCCGTAAATCTTCGCCATTTTTCTCAATGTTCAGCAAAAAGTTCGCTACATTTTGAGGTACAGCTTGGCAGTTGCAATGTTATATAAACTATCTTTGTCTAAACTTTCATCAAATGGATTAATATTCTTCTCAAAAATTTCAATGAAATCAGCGATTTGTTTGCCATAAATTTTGATTCGATTTGGTTGCAAATCCGCAGACACGTCTTGTAATTGCTTCAATCCACAAACATCGAGAACGTGGGAGATTATAGCTGCTATAATGCTGTGACTTTTGGTCCAGCGTTGACGGGCAGCTATGGAATTAGTAAAATGTGCAATACCACTGAGACGTCTAGCCGCTTCGGCATTGATAGTCTGCTCCAGTGTAAGATCAATTGGTATCCTCGAGAATGGTTTGTCGGTTCTTTTTATTCCAAAATATCCATTCATGAAATCATTTTTTAGTCCAGGATGTGTTTCATCTACTTTATTTAAATTGTCTAAATATTTAACACACCATCGAGCATAATTCGGTTGATTTACTGCGAAAAATAAATTGGTTATTTTTGGAATAACATATTTGAACATTTCAAAATCTCCCATGCGTATGCTTCTTGACAGGGTAATATAATAATTTACGAGCTGGATGTAAATCAAATAGAATTGAGCCGTTTTGCCATGCTCACCTTGTCTTGTTTCTTCTACGAATTTTTGATATGCAGATAATACTCTCGATAATACATTATTAGGTAATTCTATTGTCATAGATGAATGAGAATCTGTAACTTCCTGATAATGAAGGAGATCGTCCATAACTTGTTCCTTCAGGAAATTGTATTCAGTATTGTCCATCTTCAAAAATTGATTAAAATGTAACATTTGCAAGCCAAGAGCCATCAACGGGTGCAGACGTTTGCAACGATTAAAATGTTTACCTTCAATTATACCGTTCACTGATCCAGAAGCAATAATATTACTCTCAATCATCATATGAGATAGACCACACTCATTTATAAAAACTCCTATGGCTTTAAAGAAAGCCATCATTAAATGGAATGAACCAAGATGGATGAAAAGATTATTGAATTGTGGCTTTGACGTTGATTGGATTTTATATGCTATTTTAGCTATCGCCAGGTCATAAGTAACTTGCACGTATGTTTGATTACATTCCTTTCCAACAATTTGGGCCTGTTCCATTGTATTGTTTAACTACCGCTACATTTGTTGGTGAAAAATTAATAGGTGTAAGATAAGATACTTTTTGTTTGGGACTAGTATCTTTAATGATTTTAGAATTAAAACCTGTCCACATTGGAGTATTTGGCACATGCAAGAAGTGTGAAAGTAAATATAACAGATCTATTGTTTCTATCAAAGGTAAATTTGCAGGCAGAGTTGGTTCATTGTCTTCAACTGGTGTTAAATTTTCTAACATTTGCAATCGATGACTAAACGACGGTAGTTCTGGAGTTTCCTCGTTAAAAGTCCGTCTTCTTTTTGTTGGTGGTAGCGGTATATCAAGATTTCCACTTATATTACTTGAATTTAATTCAATATCATAATCATCACTTACATTTTGGTAAATTATTCCTACGGTGTCATGTAAAGTGTCCTTTCCAGTTAAAGTATCAACGTATCTATCAAAATTATCGAATGCTACACCTGTGCATAATGACGGACTCTGAATAATGCCAGGAGGACAAATTTGAGAACGGTTTACAGATGAGATCGTAGCTTCAGTTTCCAGTTCTTCCAGCGTATTGTAGTTACAACAATGTCCAAGTCGATTTAAAATATTAATTACTTTTCGACTACTTGTAAGACTTTTCACAGTCATACCCAGAGTTATGTGCTTTGATGGCTTAACAATACCATTGCTTACACAATAAATAGCATCAGAAGCCAATAATTGCTTAATCTATGACAATTGACTCCATCTCTGCGACGAATATCTTTACCTCCAATTAATGCTTTGAAAAAGCGATCTAGTTTTTCTGGAATGGTACACTCACCATTAATCAAATCTTCCATCTCATTACGGCAGGTAATGTTGTTTATCCATTTTTAAAATAGTACTTCGTAGAATGAGCGCAACTTTATCAATAAGATCATCCTCTTCAAGTGTTTTCAGATCTTCTTGTTTCAATAGGTTACTATTTTTATGCATAATAACTTTTCTTTTCTTTTCCATTACAATCTTAATTTGCTTGAATTGTTTTACTATTTTTTTTTTCAAGATGATGATTTGTCATTAAACTTACATCTGCTTGAGGTTGATGTATTAACTCTTCTTGTAATTCGTTATTATATATGTCACAAAGGGAAGCTAATAACAAATAATTTCTTTTTTTAACTACATCTTCTTCAATAATTGACACAATTTTATCAAAAATATTCTTATGAATATCTCGTACACTATGCCAGGAAGTGCATGCAGTATCAGCAGTAATTTTTTTGTAGTCATTGAAATATCCCACTTCACACGAATGATGATAAAAAATTGGAGCATTTGAGTTTTTTAGATTATTAATTGTTTGTAATAACTCTTGATTTGGAATTTTGTAACCCATTCTGTTATTTTGTCATATACTTTGGCATCATTGGAAGAAATGTAAACTTTGTTGTTTACCTTTAATTTGCTTTCGATATTTTTCCACAGAAAAAGCAAATTCTTTTGTTATCAACACTTGTGTTTCTTGATTCTCGATCTTCACTCACACTCACATCAATTAGAGCATTTGGTAACAGCGCAGTAGAATTTGATGTGCTAGGAATGTCTTCTGCTAAACTCGAGCTCCCATAATCAAATACAACTGTTTCACTCACACCTACTCTAGAATTTGGCAATAACACTGTAGAACTAGATGCACTAGGAAGGTCTGTAATTGATAAATTGGAAGTTTCAACGCTATGAAACACTGTCGCACGTTCAGCCACTGGAGTATCCGGCAATAACGGCGTAGAACTCGATGAATAGGAAGATTTGTTAATGAGATAGAATTATTGTCACATATATTACGATATTTAGCCATTAAGGCTGTAAAAGAACTGTACATCGTCTGTGATATCCATTGGTAGTATTAATTTCCTCCGGTAACTTAATGTCGTTATATTTTAAGTTAAAGTTAACACGTACACATAAAACTTCTTTACATTTTTTCAACTTTTCTTCTACAAAAGTTATTATTTTTTCATTTTGGCCATTGCAAAAAACACATTTCATTCTATTAGCCATTATGATGCTCTCTCGAAGATTAAAATAATCACACAGTTAGACTATATACCTATTCCAGATATGGTGACTAATTCCATATAGCATTTCCAGATTTGGCAACTAATTCCAGATCCCATTTCTAGATTTGGCGACGAAAATATTAATTTACAAACCTATAAAACCGAAATCGTTTGCGTCGGAGATATCTTACCATAATATAAACAATTTTCTATTTTTTCTGAAAATTGAAATTAAAAAAAAAAAAGACACGTGCATGTGAAAAAAATATTTATGTTCTAACCCAGCGTTTCTCAATCTGTGGAGTGTGCCTATTGGGGGAGGGGGCATCATAACCCTACGTGGAAGGCGCGAGCACATCGAAAAGTCCAAAATAAAATATTTAAAATAATTACTAATTTAAAGAAGCAGGTGTTATGAAAGCAGCTGCTCCTAGCACTAGGCTAAAATTTTCATTGTGTTTTAATAAGACTTGAAACTTTCAACACGTTTTTCTCAAAACTGTGTTTTTCAAACTTTCCTCCATCATATCTCAAGAACGGTTTGACCGAAAAACTTCAAATTTATAGGGTAGACTCAGCACATACATAGGTACAAAATGGACTACGATCATTTCAAAATTCGAAATATTTCTATTTTTTAAAATAAAAACATAACAAAAAGCCCCATGAAATTCGAAACTTTTTCTTCAGAGTTCTACCAAAAATCCAATTTTTGATATTTTCAATTGAGTATAGTCCATTCTGTGCCTTTAAGCTTATAGATTAAAATGCCGTTAGTGTTTTTTTATTTAAAATAAGTCAATCAGCTGGAATCGTGGAGGAAGTGAGTGTTCATTTTTTCGAGGAGGGTGTGTTCAGAGTGGTATAACTCACGTTCTATTGGATATTTTTAGCTAAACATGTATATACATACTCTTAAAATACATATAAACAAATGATGAAAAATTTAAAGTTCTATCTTTTTACTGGTCGTGAAAAAAAAATATTCTCTAAGAATGCTTAAAAAACAGGACGTCACATGGGTGAACCCCCTTAATCAACTATTTATTATTATTTAAATAATTTAAATATTAATTTTTTATTATACTCATCATCGAAGACATAAAAATAAAGTTTTTCGAATACTTTAAGTAGTGTAACGTAATCCTGTCTGTCTGCCGCCTACCTAATTTGTCACTGGCTCTCTCATAACACCGCGGTATACTACACCAATAAATCGGCCTGGCTATTAAGAACGCAACCGATTTAATGTCTGGCAAATTAAATTTGTACTTATTTATGTATAAATAAAGTAATATTAAAATTACAGACATTCTAAAATGGTTTGAAATTAATTATTTTTTTTAATAAAAAATAGCATCTGGCACATTATTTTCAACACCAAAAATGTCTGGCATTAATAAATTCATGTTGTTAATAACATTTTAAATTTAATGAAAAAGAAAGATTTCTTTCTAAAATAATTTAAAAAATCAATATTTTTTCCTGTAAATGTATGATGCGCATTAATAAACGCAACGTTTACTGGCTGCCAGATAGCCCGCACGCTGTTCGGAAGGACGTAGAGAAAGATATATTAAAGAATCAGCTTTTCTAAAA
>BMAO01007595.1:0-16119 GCA_019973975.1 Trichonephila clavata | reverse complement strand
GCGCTACAGCTCCCTATATTCATTCATTGGACACCAAATTTTAATCATTGCATGTTCGTACAAATGTCTTTTCATACGAAATTTCATTACAATCGGACAACTCCTTGATGCTCGTTTTTGTTTGTTTTGTTTAGAGTGTAGATTTTTCCCAATTCAGTAGTTTCAGTAAATTTAACTTAATACATTTTTTTTAGTTTATAGTGCACTTTCAAGTTAGATTTCCTTTTTTTATTAGAAATGCATGAAAGAATTTTTGATGTTTAACAAAAAACAAAACTAATTTTTTATATATATTTGTTGAAAGTACTGTTATCGAATCTTAAAAAGATAAATATTTCATCAATTGTGGAAAAAATATTACTTCTCTTGTGTATCCAACTAGTTTATGTAAACCTAATTTTTTATTATGTACTATCTACAAGTTATCTTAATTTTAATCATAAATCCTTTAAAAAAATTACCTTTTACTTTTTAAAGAAATAATGAATATAAGAATTAATATTTTAAGACACCCATTATGTTCAGAATTTTCTGGTGTTCCATATTGTTTTCCTATTAAATTAATCATTAAGGCATGTGCATGATGCATATTTTAAGATGTAAATTTTGATGCAAATTAAGATCAGACACATGTCTTGTTTTAATTTTTTGCAGGGCTTCGAACCGTAATTTTTTTGTTTGTTCCGGTGCAAGTAAAAAATATCGGTTCAGTTCCCGTTTTCGTTCCTCCAAAAATAACTGTTTTCTGTTCAGTTCCAAATGAATAACTTTATTTGATGTATATTGTGATTTGTACTAAAAATATAATTTTATCAAGCAAAATCCAAATATCAAACAAATTCTATCAAAATTTAGAAGATTTTATTCTTTAATCCTAATTTCACCCATTCTGTATGAAAATTATAATCTAAATTACTTTCCGCTAAATATGAGCTAAAATCTTTGCATTCCAATAAAGATTTTAACATATATTTATTATTCCCATCCAGTTGAACATTGCAAAGTTGATTTTTTGATATAGACTTCTTTTAAATATTAACGTTAGAGATGGAATGCGCAACTTTTTCACCATCCCCAAAGATCAGAAATTCATTTAAATCTGCATTTTTTATCGAATCTTTACTTACTAGTTGCAACTCATCTGCAGAACATCTTTTATTCCGGTAGGTTTGTTAAAAGAAAAGTTATGATCAAAAAGCACTCCGTCTTCAAAGTGATTCCTAGTTTCGAAATTTTTCATTTTCCATTTCGGTAACAGAATATTTTTTCTTTCGATTTCGAATCGTAATAAGTTGATAAATGAAATTATATTAGCTCCATTGTCCGTAGCAATTTAATAAATTTGCTGAATATCGATATTTTATTTTAAATGAATTTGTATTGTATTTTTAACACCCTTTTATAAGCCTCACTTGTGTGTAAGGGAATCTGTGACGGAAATTTTTTAATACGTAACGGAATTTTTTCCCATTTTAAAAGGTCAGATTAATTTGAAATTTTGCTCGCTTGTCCACGACCGATGACAACACAATAATTTAATAATTTGTTCATTGTCCTGATCAGGATTAACGATTTCCCATTTTCAGATCCCATCCGACAAAGCGCCCGACAGCGCTCTCTCACGACAAATATTCACTTGTTACTGTGGGCGCCACAAGAATTGTTTGTTCAACACTGAACAGTGACTAAAATATTTAAGTTATAACTTAGTTAAATTAACTATAAAAGGGTGTTATTATTTTTTTAAACTATAATTTATTAAAGGAAAAATATAGCTCAGAGTGATATTTTTCTTAAATCATCTAGTTCATTTCAAATGAATTGAATCTGCCTTCTACAAGTAGTTTTCATGCAAAACTGAAACATAAAAGTACTAGTGAACATCAAAACAGGAAATGAATCAAAGTACATGTAATGATAGTAATTATGATTGATGTTAATTACATAAAATATTGATAAGTTGGTTACAGTAATAAAATGCTGAAGATTTATCGAACCGAAATAAACTGATATTTTTTTCGGTTCAGTTTTGGTTTTCGTTCCGACCAAAATAACGGTATTTTCCAGTATAGTTCCGGTTCGAAGCCCTGGTTTTTTTATTGGATGCAGCTTATTTAAATTAATATTCACATTATAAGTGGTAGTTTATACTTTGATTTTCTTTTAATTTTCAAACAATCAATATTATGCAATAATGTTGCTTATAATTTAAATTTGCATGATAATGTAACGTTCTCTTCAAGAATAATGAAAGCTGAAACTAAGTTTTGTAAGTCATTGAGAAAAGTAAATAAGTTTCTGGGTAAATAGTAATTAGCAACAAAACTTTTAAGAAATCATCGTCATTATAAGTAAGAATTTAATTGCAATAGTCGAAGTGTTATTTTGGTAATTTCCACTAATGCTGAATGAAAGATTGCAAGATATTCTAAATGTTTTAGGCTGAATTTTTTTAAAGTATATTATATAAAGTCTCTTTAAAAAAAAAACTGAGGTTTTTATCACGCAATGATTACTTTGTAGCAAAATAAGATGAGAAATGAGAGTAAAAAAATAAGTTTGGAAGTTGGTGCTTCGAAAAGTAACTACTCTGTAATAAAAAAATTACATTGATTAACGAGCACTACTTCGATTACAAGATATAACGAACTTCGATTAATGATGAAAGCCGACAGTATAATTATTATATATACAGTATGCTTTAAATAAGCCAAATTATAATCATTTCTATGCTACCTAATATGATATAATAATTGTAATTTCTTTTAAATTAGGTAATTTGTGCTAAACGTATACAGATGAAAAATACAGATGGTTTAGAATGTCTTATCTCTTTTTTTTTCTTTTTTTGAGAATCTGTATTTTGAAAAAATAACGACCGCAAAACATGAAACCTCAACTGTTGATTAAAGTGCAATAATTGTGCCTTTATAACTAGTTACTTCGGTTTGGTAAATTATAGAGTAATACGAATAGTATATCTATTTAGATTGCTATTGCTTGTATTTCAATGTCTATTTTGTAGAATGCGTTGCACTATTGCATACACACATGCATCGAAAATGAAATGAAAGTCTAGAGAAATGTTTTTGCAGCCCTAATTTCTGCAATTGATTCTCCTACTTTCGTTGTTCCTGTAAGTGATTCTCTCGAGTCTCTCAGTCGCCATGGTCACCTAATTTCTCCTCTTTTATGATGTTGTTATATTAAAGGTCATGTAACGTTAGTAAGATAACGCTGTGACCCTATTCTAATAATATAAAAGCTTAATAGGCGCATATGACCTAGTCACTTGTTCTGTCACGGTGTTCGTTATTACAGAGGAGTTTCTTTCAATCATTTTTATCGCTAAGCAGGTGGTTCTTAAGGCTACAGTGGACAGTAAAATTTTTTTTTTAAATTTGTTACACACATGCTCCAAATTTTGACTGCCAGTATTTAAGTTATAACTAAAACCATATAAAAAATTTGGTGAGAAAAAAATGAGTAGTTTTTAAGAAATTTAAAATTTTTTAAAAAAATTTAACAATAATTTAAAAATTTCAAAACGTTCCATGCGTTTTGATTTTTTAAAAATTTCATATTTTTAACTGATTTAACTTCTTTAAGCAATTCTTTAGAAATTTATGCATGTAAAGTAATGTTTTATATGATAATTTACAAAGTATGGGTAAACGCAAATTTTTATATGAAATTTTCAAGAATTTTAATGACTTTATACATAAAAAACTTTAATTTCTTCTTTCACCCTATCACTATTGCTACAATGCATCCAAGAAGTTATAATTACATATTAGAAGAATACTTTTGGAAAGTTTTGTTATAATTGGACAAAAATTGCAACGCATGGAACATTTTGAATTTTGGTTCCGAGGCAAATTTTTGATTTTGAGAAAAACAGCTTTTTTTATTTTAAAGGAAAATAACTTAGCTTTTTATAAAAAAATGAAGATATAAATATAAATTTGAAATATAAAAACACTAATATCATAACAAATGTAATATAAGTGCAGAATATATACATATAAGTGCAATATTTATTGTAACAGTCACATCGACATGTGGTACAGATAGTGATAAAAATTGAAAAGTAAGCTAGAACTTTCTAATAATATCAGAAGTAAATTAGCAGAATGTATTCCATTATTATTTTATCTCAACCGGATAATATATTATGTATTTCATAAATCACAATAAGTAAAAATAAAGTATTTCAATAGGATTAAATTACAAAAATTCAAAACAGTTTCGAGGCAAATTTTTGTTTTTGTGAGAAACAACTATTTTGATTTTATAAGAAAATAACTGATTTTTTAAAAAAAATTAAAGATATATAAGTATAAATTTGAAAAACACTAATATCATATAAACATAAGATAGGTGCAGAATATATAAATAAAAGATTCTGCAATATTTATTGAAACAGTCACATTAGCATGCGTGGTATATATAGTGATAAAAATTGAAAAATAAGCTAGAACTTTCTAATAATATCTATAAAGTAAATTAGTAGAATGTATTTCATCAACCAGATAATAAATTATATATTTCGTTAATCATTGTGATTAACGAAATATATAAAGTATTTCAATACAATTAAATTATAAAAATGCAAAACAGTAATAAATTCAATTACACATAAAAAGAAAACTGTCGCTAAATCTGAAAAAAATTAAAAAGCACCGGTATTATAGGCTACATCTTTATTAGTAGTATTTCTTTTCCTTTTCTCTCTTTTCACAGAAATGTTTTGAGAAATGCGTCGTTTATCCTGTCTTTCAGCAATAGTCAAAGAAAAACTATCATTAAGGTTTGAGTCCTCTTTTGATTCAAGTGATTTTACGTAGCCCAAATTGTGCTTTTCGACGGCATCCGTAACTGCTATTTCTAGCCTCCTTTTGGATACGAATACCTCTTTTGGGCATTTTCGCCAAATGCAGCTATGCAGACTTTCATTACAATTCTGCGTCTTGCCTCCTACGCATCTTTCAAGAATGGTGTCTGAAGCTAAACGTTGGTAAACAGGCATAATTTTTTCAACTACTTGTTGTGACAAGCAAGTTCTCATTGAACTATGTGACCCTGGGGTTTCACCTTTGGCTATTGCTCTTTTATAAAAACACCATGATGATTCCCCTTCAGGACACTTACCATGCGTAGGCTTTTCGTCAGTTGACGAGCAATGCATCAGGCTGGCATATATAGCAGTTTTCATTTTTTGGGTATTAGGAACATTATCTTTTATAGCTTTTCTGTAGTAATTTTGCAACTTTGTTATATTTTTATCCGTAAGGCTTCCCTGCTTACGCCCACCAAGAGTCACCTTCTTCACCTTCCACTCTTTTACTTTGTTGCGTAACGATGTACCTAGCCTCTTCGCAACATGATTCAAGCACTCTTCCTTTTCGATTTTTACCTCAGAACCATATACTTCATTTTCTGACAAAAATTGAAAAGTTTTCGAGTCACCATCACTCAGCATGGAAACGAATCTCATTTGGCAATCACTTATTGACCGTCTCCACATAATTAGTGCAGCATGCATCTCCATGGCTCCAGACGTTCCATCGAAATTTTTGTCACACTCATCCATATGTCCTTTTTGCCAAATGTGAAATTCCGCACTATCGGCTCCCATATCTCGACCAGTAATTATGCAATTATGACAGTATTTCGACAATACTTCAAAGTCAAGAACAAGTCCACTAAAGGACATCGATGATTATTCCTAATCCTAGGTTAGATGTATGTCCTCGCTTTTGCCATGTACCGTCATATGACACACTCACGTCAATGATTTCCTGATATTTTAGAGAAGAATCAACTTTTATGTGAGCTTCTCTAGCTCCTTGACGTGACATTTCGAGCATTTTTTTCTTCACTTCTTTGTTTTTAACCGATAAGTTGTGCATGCATTTGGCAAATGTTTTTCTGTCCATTGTTGGCATGTTGAGCACAGATGAAAAAGTTTCCAAAGCAGCATGCCCTCTGCCTATGGATAGGAAGGCACTCACCAGCTTGCTGTTAATATCATGTGAATTTTTAGACTCCCCTTGGAAACTTGAATACACACTTCCATAGCTTTCATGGCATGATTCACATAAAAGTTCAATTTTTGTAGAATATCCCATGGATTGGTGTTGTTTTATAACAAGGGCACAGTTTGTACAATATTTGCAAGGAACTTTTTGCAATAGTTCAGAAAACACAGCCTTGTGGGTGAAAATATAACTTGCCTCAGGTTGGGAAGATGTACTTGGGTCAGATAATGGATCCCTCTGTAATATAAAACTGTTTTTTTCATCAACAGTTTCAGGAGATTTCTGCCATCGCTTCTTGCTGTTTTCAGACAACAACTTCCTCCTTTTGGTATTCTATATCTCGATGATATAAGATCCATACTAATAATTTTAAACAATAAATGCGATTTAAAAAGAGCTTTAGTTCTGAAAAGAACTTTTTGTTTTGGTAAAATAAATATAAGGTTTGAGTAAACTTGAAAGAAAAATGCAAACCGAAGTTTGAACAAATTGTAAACAAATAATGTCAATTTAGGTCTCAGATACAGTTAAAGCAAAGTGTTGCCAACCTGAACTTGATAAATTAACATTTAAAAATAAAAATTAGCGAGGCTTTGTCTACAGTAAATAAAATTTTTCCTGTCAAAGTGCATGACAGCTACAATAGCATGACATTAGAAAATGTAAACAAAGGGGCGTGGTCATGGATGACTAATTCGAAACTACCCTATACTCAGTAAAAAATACATAAAACCAAAAAATTTTTTTTGCGTTTGATAGAGAGGCTAATAAGATATTATAATCAGCAAAAAAATTTTTTTCGATATTTTGGACAATTTTCCACATTTCAACTGTCCACTGTAGCCTTAAGTGCAGCTTTCATATATAATCATGCAGTTATAATTGTCTCTGAATAACCTTAGAGTTTAAACGAAAACATAAAATTTTGGCTTAGAATAGCTGAAGAGACGCACAATTCACAAATAAGAGTTTAAGTTTGTTATTGTGTCATTTCAACTGAACTGTGAAATAAGCTTAAATTCTTAATTTGATTAATAATTGCTTGAAAAGTTTTGAAGATAAACTAATAGGTATTCGTTAGAAATATATATTATATCAATTATATATATATATTATATATTATATACTAAGATAATATGTAAAGTATTTAAAGTGGTTAACAATTTTCATAAATCAGCAAACAGACCTGCAACATCATGAAATACCGGGTTTCTATTTTATTGACGAACACAGCCAGTAGCGTAACAGAGTCAGAGGGTCCTAAACAAAAAGACAAGGTTTTGGCCTCAAGTAGGATCTTACAAAGAGTACGTGCTTGGCGCCAGTCCAAGCTTTAGACCCTCGAGAATCCTGGTCCCCCCCCCTCAACAATGCGGAGTTTGAGGGAATGTACGTTACACCACTGAACACAATTTCAATTATTTCGAAAAGGGAAAACAAAATGGTTTTAATGGTACAAAAACACTATTTACATAATTTTCCAAGCGAACTCTTCCTGTTTCGTAGATAACAATTATGCCCTGAAAATGTTCTACAATTTATCTATGATTTATCAGTTTGATATTTTTAAAAGCTTTGCATAATTTTGACATTACAGTCTGGAGATTTACCGTCTTCGTCTAATTCGGAATCGTCAATGAAAATATTGCGGCTGAAATAACTTAGACAAGAAATTATCGATTTTATTCATTATCTCATGGTAGTAACCTAACTGAATAGTTAAGATCTCTTAAACTATTTATATACTAGTCAAATGAATTCCTTAAGCATTTAATTTCTGTATTTTATGTTATTTTTACTCGCTCTTAAATCGCATGTTATTACTCAATATTGTTAATGCTCCTAATTGATCTTGTTATAAAGGATTACTGGAGAGCAGTGAGAGTAATAAAAATTTATAAAAAGTTTAGAGTTATTGAAGTGGACTTTTATATAAAACTAGCATTTCCTAAAGTAATTTTATTTCAATAATTTACTTTATTTAACATACCTATGAAAATGTTTTTATGGTATAAATGTATAGATTGCAGCTGAAAATTCTAGTAAAAATCATGAATGAATCATTTTTATATTTAAAAAAAACTTGAAATTAGACAAAATACATTAAAATTAAAACGAGAATATTTATAGTTATGTATACGAAATAGATTTCAAAGTTAGACTCGGAATTTCAGTCCCCACTCCCTTTAAAATTGCTTGATTTGTTTCTAAAAGATCAACTTGTAATGTATTTATAAACTCATTTCTAAGCAAGAACAGTTTTTATTTTCTATATAAACAAAGAAATAATTTTGGAAATGCAATGTATTCCTTTTTTCTTAAATCGTGATAATTATTTGGTACTTGAAATTTTTTTATTTTCATGTAATTTTATACGCTTAATCATTAGAAATTGATTTTAAAGCAATTATGGCAATTTTTTTATAATTCATCCAATCGATACTTACGGAAATGGATTTTTTCAAAAAAGTCGATGTTTTTTTTGTTGTGTGTGTTTGACATTTACTAGATTAATACTGATTCAACAGTCAAATTTATTTATTTTTTTGCTAAGTAAAGGCGCAAATATTTACGGTTGATGGAACTATAAATACTATAGTACGAGTAAATGTTACCCGTGGTTGTTCATAGTTTTTGGAAACTATAAATAAAATGAGTTTTTTGCTAAATTTACTATTCTTAATTTAAGAGCCCATTACATTTAGCTTTTTTAAATTTATTTCAAAATACTGCAGTTAGTTCATATACTTCCCAATACCCTAATTTATCTTGTATGAAATGTGTAAATGTGTTTTCCAAATGCATTTTTTATTCGTTTAAAATGTATAGTAAATGTGTTTTTATTCATTAAATTTTATGTAATTCTCAAATTTAAACAATCTAATTACGAAAAAATTTTTATAATTAAACTACAGCACACTTATGAGCAACTAGAGAGCCATTAGATTAGTTGAATGCTTGAGAGAACCGAGCTCACACAAATTTTTCCCTTTTTTTTCTGAAGTACATAAAGGCAAGTTTACGCAACTTACAGGCTAATTCTAACATACACGCAAGTTTTAACAAATCCCGTTAAAACCACAATTAAAAAGTTTGAAAACAAACTGTTATGAAAAGTAAACAAAGCTCAAAGGAATAATCTATACGAGTAAAGAAAAAAAAACATTTACATCTGCTTACAAAAGCAACAAGTACAACGAATATTTTTCCCATACAGATGCAGTTATTACAAAATCAAAGATTAAAACAAACAATATTTGCTTGGGGAAAACTAAGCTTATACATTTATTTTAATGTATAGTGCCACTATACTTTCTCTTGCTACCTCCCCCACACACTTTTCCTTCCATTTTATATAAATAAATCTCTATTTCCGGAAGGAGGACGATTAATTTTTGCTGACCTTTTTTATATTTAACTCCAATGCAGCAAAAAGTGATCCAGCTATTGTTGTTCTGTTACTAATGCCACCTGTCTGACGATGTCAGATCAAGGCCCACGGAAGTCATTGTTTCAAAGGGCTAGATGTACGCCTGTCGTTATCCGTATCTTTGAGCACCATACAGGTGATAGTACGTTTGGGCTCAGTTTCACCCCAATTTTGAGGGAGAACACCCTAGGGATGATCAGGGGCTTCCCACATGTATTCCCCATCCACCAACCTCACGAGAAGACTAGCGGTTCGACGGCTATTTAGAGTACCCCCATGCCGCAAAGGGGTACTATACATTTACAAACATCCATGCCTTCTTCGAGATTCGAACCCAGGCCCTACGGCACAGCTGTCAGCTTCGCTAATCACTATACCGGATGGGTGACTTAGTGATCCAGCTTCATCTAAGGATTGCAGAAGTTAATAAGCCATCCTTGTATAGGACTATTCAAGACGGACCTCCTAATTTTCAATCAATGTCAGTATTGAGAATGACACCTGAGCTGTGTGGCACCCTACTCTCCAAACTTCTACACCACACTAACGTGAGTATTTTGAATCTCAACAGAATCGACGTTCATCAACCCATCTGTATAGCGAGTATTCAGTAGCAGCAGTACTCCAATATAAGATTCAATGGAACTGGCTTCGAATTAAAGACCATCCGATTATCATGGTAGTTGTTTTGTTTGCAAAACAAAACTCATATTTGTAAACTCTTATTTTTTTTTCTTTGCTTTTTATTTGTTATTGCAACTCGCATTATTATGAAAGAAATACATTAGAAATGGAACTCTATATATTCTCCCCGATTCCCAAACTAAACGAACGCTTCCTGTTAATCGTTTAAATCTATTAATAGAAATTATACCAATGAACTTTAAAACTGATTACGCAATTGCTCTTCACGCTGAGAATTTATTTCTAACTAGGAAATGAGATTTCTGTATTTGTTTATATTGTGTACTTCCGTCGTCCGTTGCCTAAAAAAATTGAACTCTAGCGAATCGTCAACACAACTAAATGGATGTTTTGTTCGCAATTCTACTTCATTCTCCGTT
Source organism: Trichonephila clavata (assembly GCA_019973975.1). Classification (NCBI taxonomy): domain Eukaryota; kingdom Metazoa; phylum Arthropoda; class Arachnida; order Araneae; family Nephilidae; genus Trichonephila; species Trichonephila clavata. The sequence continues at coordinate 5,584 of BMAO01007595.1, read as the reverse complement.
CATTAAATAAAATACACAAATTTAGAATTGATCAGCGTTTAATTGTGCAAATCCTGTTAGTGAACTGAATCCAATTCACATAGCACACCTTGAACATATTTCCTCTTGAGTTTGTCGACCCAAAGTGAGTCAAACCGCATTGGCGCCAAAATGGGGGAACGTAATGTAATTTCCTTGTAAATTGGATGTTAAGAGGACGAATAAGGCTTTTGTCTTGCTTTGCTCCTGAATCTTATCGAATTCTTTATTAGTTTGAATTATTTCACTTTTCTTTATCTTGAATTCTATTACATTTTAAAAATTCTTTATTGGCTTGTATGTAACTTTACTTACAAAAATCTGAGTGCACATAAATTTCGGTCAAAATTCTGAATTGGAATACCAAAATATTGGCTCAAGTGTTTGACATAGTGAACAAAAGTGTATTTTTTTTTGCTCGCCATTGTAATGTTTTGAAATGCTGCTCAATGGCGTAACTTACACCCCCGCGTGGCGGGGGGGGGGGGGGTAGGATTCTAGGGAACTCAAAGCCAGACTGATGCCAAGTACGTGTTTAACGAATTTATAAAATATTAAAGGTAAAACCTGACTCTTTTCAGAGGGCCCTAATATTCTCGGTTACGCCACTGATGCTGCCGCATTATTTAAACAAGTATAATTTTTTTTCTAATAATCAACCATTTCGCTTAAAACCAAATAACCAATACATAAAAATACAGTGTCACTAATAATGGATGAACTGCAAACTATTTTTTTTCAATCAACTAGACCTTCATCTGTTAAAACTGAAATTCAATCACACAGATTTGATGCTTATTTTAAATGTTAATGAAATATGTAGTGTAAAATTTAATTCAGAGGATTTAAAAGTTTTTACTGTGCGCAATAGTTGTCACAACAAACTTAAACGCACCAATTTATCAAAAAGCAAGACTGACGAAAAAATCTCTTAAATGAACACATCTGTTAATTTTTATATTAACAGATAAAATGATATATATATATATGTATTCAAATACTGTGAGAAACTTTTCTTTGTGGAGTCAATTTCATTCTTCTCGTTCGTTATACTGGCGCATTTATGTTTAGGTAATTTAAGATATTTTTAGAGAAGTACGAGATACTTATCTATACAGCTTGAGCAGTGGCGTAAAGGAGAGTATTAGGACCTCCTTCAAAGTCAGGTTTTCGGCTTCAAGTCAGATCTTACAAGGGATTGCAAAACCATAACATTACATCGGCTTTTGGCCCCCCGCGATGCGAGGGTGTTTGTTACTCCACTGAGCTTGCGAATGCTTTGTGAGATTTTTAATAACTTCCTTCGATGTTTGTGACTATTTATTACGTGATTCTTGCTCTTCCTTATTTCTTAAGATCTTGAAAAAAAAATTGAATGTTTTAATATGGAATCAAATTTAACTCAAATAAAGGAAGAACGTAGTGTCTACTACACCTTTCTTTTCTCATCTTAAAATAAATGTTCAAAATTATAATCCTGGTTAATTATTGTGATGTATTTGATAAGAAAGAGCTTTTTTTTCGTCAATATTTCCTCCTTAAGGGAGTAAATTATAGATGCAAAGGTATAGCAGCCTTATGTCATGAATTAATAACTTTGATTATATATTTTTACCTATACTGCAGTTGCTAAAATGGAAAGATTACATTTTTAATTGTATGCAAATTAAATTTTTTGAAAATTTTCTCGCTATTTTTTTTTAATAAACTGTTATTTCTAACTTTCTTAGAGTGCGTTTAAAACAGGACTCCTAATTAAAGCAATTGAGTAATGCTAAAATTTCTAGAAAAGGATATGGTGTTACAATATCTGACTAATGCGGAAAAATATCGTTTAGTTAATGTAAACATCCTCAAAACCAATTTAAAGTGGCGAGATTAGAGTGAAACTCGTGTGTGTTTCATAACAATTTCCCTTAACTACTCTACTAAATACCTCTAAATGTTAAGGATTAATCATAAAATGGTATAAGCATGTAATTACTCTTGATAAAAAATGGGGTGGGGGGATTATTTTGTTTAAACACCAATCCCGAAAATCTATTTTTATCTTTTTGACACACCTGCTTGAAATCTAACAATGGCATCTCTGGGTCATGGGTTCAATTTTGATCCCACGAAAGACCAGCGAACAGAATATTTATTCAGTCAAGTTTCAAGAATCCCTCGTGACGCGATGAGGAAGTTTGATGAACTAATATAAAATTCAAGTTTTTTAACACCCTTTTATAAGCTTCACTTGTATGTAACGGAATCTTTGAACTCAATTTTTACCCGCTTTAAAAGGTCAGGTTAATTCGAAATTTTGCTCACTTGTCCAGGACTGATGACAATTCAATTTAATAATTTTGTTCCATTGTTCTGATCAGGATTAACGATTTGCCGTTTACAGATCCCATCCCGCATCTGGCGACTAATATCAGATCCCATTTAGAGATTTGGCGAGTAAAAGATAAAGTTACTACTTAGTTCGATTAACTATATAAAAGGGTGTTTTTTAAAACTATAATTTCTTTTTATTGCGACCGCGATTGCAAATCACGAGCGCGTGACCGACGTTGTTAAAGTAGAGTTAAGATTTCTAGCCCTGATGCCACCAAGACATCGGCGCTTGGCGGGTTTGATGGACGTTGAATCTGTTGAGGCTCAAAGACTTCACGCTGGCATGGTGTGGAAGTTTGGAAAGTGCGGTTCCATCTCGAGCGTCGTCTTTTTCATTTGACCGTGGCTCAAAAATACCAAGTCCATTGCCAAAAACTTTAGAGTTTCGAAATCCGACGTTAATAAAGAATCAAATAAAATCTTGCATGTTTGAGGCTCGAAACTAAAAGAATTCTTGCCAATATCTTGCTATGTACTTGTATTTCGATGTTGATTTAAACAAATTAAATACCTCAAAATAGAATGAGTATATGTACGTACGCAGCATCTGATTTTGTGTATTTCGAGCAAGTAAACTGAAAACAAAACTCAATCTTATTTGCCTAATACCACAATGACGAGAAGGAACAAAGTTGTGATATAATCTCTTTAATCAGCTATATTTTAACTAATATTGCTTAGATATATATTTTATATCAGTACTGAATATTAATTTTTATGAAGAAAGTCCCATAAGTGAGGGGGGGGGTTGTATTCTTTAATACTTTGTTCTATGCTCTGAATCGCAGAGTTCGTCATTTAAAAAGGTTAAAGATAAATAAGGTGTGATTTATAAATTATACCTTATTTCATCTAATTAATTTTCTATCACGTATTAAAAAATGAGTTATTTTCCTAATTTGATACCAAGACTTATTTCACATAATTAACAAATATCCTAATATTTGAAACAATCTTAATAAATTCTAAACTTTCAAATTATTCTTTTATATTTTTGGAAAATATAATACGAAGTTTTAACTTAAATGACATTTTAATTTCAAAATTAATACTGAATTGTTTTATCCTCAAAGTTACTGAATCTGTTTTTTTTTATAATCTCGGTGGCTTAACAGAGAATATTGGGGCCCCAAGATGTAAGCATCAGTCAGACTTTAGGCCCCCCGCAATGCGGGGGTTTACGTCACGCCTCTGATTTCTCTCTTAGAAGCAATCTGGTCATAGTCGATCCTTAAATTTAATTTTGATTCCATTTGAGACCCTTTGTATAAAATTATGGGGTTGAACGACGTGTGAATTGAAAATCTCTCTCCCTCACACACTCAAATTATTCAAATGGTGTGTTATGGAAGTTAGAAGAATGAAATACTATGTCGGCTATCGTCTTTTACTTAACAGTGGCTGTAAATTATGAGGTCCGTCGCGCCAGTAGCTCTCCCGGTGCTCCAATGTAACATTGTTCAAATTTGTATAAATTTTTCTTTGAAAACTGGCAAAGTATGTATATATGTTTAATTATCTTTTTAAACATTAGTCATTGAATGAAATAATACATAGTTGCATTAAACTGGAAAAACACTAACTTTTCGTAAGATATATGCATGTTTTTATTTCCTTTTGATTTTCTTTGGCAATGACATTCTAAATTCATGAAGTAAAGAAAATGCACAGAGAAAAAAAAGAGATCCATTTTTTGTCCTTGACTTCATTTTAACCTTCCTAAAAGTTTTTTTCCCGATTTATCGGACTCAATTGACCCATCTTAAGAGGACAATTCATAGTTGTTTTTGTGACCTATGAAGGGCGGAAGTGACAGAAGAATGTTCAGGAAAATCCTCCTAGAGTCGCACTCAGACTTTGTTTATTAACTCTATGTGTATAAAAGAGCAAGTAATGCAAACATAAATATTTTTAATGCAGCTCTTATTTACGATATGAAATACTGCGAAGTTAAACTACGAAGTTAATGCGAGAAAAATAATATTCCAGTATTGATGAGAAAAAAATATATCCGAAGAATATTACTTTGTGGTTAATGAGAGGAAATCTCTTTGTTTTTCTCAATTCCATTCTTGCACTTTTTTATAAATCAACCGCGCCTTATTTTGAAACCTTGAACCTCATTGGCAGAGAAATCCATCACCGAAACCAAATGAGGCTATCTGATTGGTCAAGTCGTCTTCCACTTCTCCAAATAAAACAGCCTAAGCATGGGAAAGTTAAATACTTTTTCCACTAGTTAATGTGAGGTGAACAGTGGAAAAACTCTGGGAAAAAGAGTCTTCGTTAGTTTGTTTTTCAAATACCGTTTTCAAAATACGAGTTGTATTATTTAGAACTTGTACGGATAAAGGCTATTTATATATCAGTACGGTTTTGTCCTACTCTGAAGATATTATTGCGTGAAACTGCCAAAAGGAAAGGAGAAAGAACTTGACAGAGGAAGAAAAAACGCAGTTTTCGATTTTACGCGTCTGACACTTCGGTGTCATTGCTTTTAATTTTTGTTTTAACTGAATATATTTAACTTATAACTCAGAGAAATGGAGGAATCTCAGTCGGCAGAACTATCAGTTTCCAATTTAGAGATGACTTCGCGAAAAGCATTATTACAGTATCTTGTAAGGTATGTAAACACTTTTTCCGTAGGTTATCTTTCTTTGTTGCCGGCTTTTTAAACTACGCAGTGACATTTTAGAAGGGGGAATGTAGTTGTCTCTTATTCGCACACGGATTCATTTTGGCGGGCTTTTGCAATGCTGCCAATTTTGCACACATAAAATAAAATTTTAAAAAAAAACAAGTGTCTGCTTGTCAAAATGAGTTGTTTTTGAGCTGTCGAAAAGTGTTTAGAGAAATGCAATACTTAGAAAACTTATCGTACATATAAAGAGTGTAATACTTAACTAAAATTTTTCTAAACATAAATGTATGAATACGGCAAAATATTTTAATCAGTTTCATATGTAATGCTCATTCTACTGTATGCAACATAGAATAATAAGATCCAATATAAGAAATCGTAAATAAATTCTAAACTCATTCATTCAGGTTTTTAATCTAAGATTTTTCTAAAATGAATTAATGGATTTTTTTTAATTATGTATTTTGCGTTCTGTGAATGTGATAAGTATTAAAATTACTTTTAAATGTGTAAAATTTTCCTGATACTTTCCACAGTTAT
>BMAO01007594.1:0-66341 GCA_019973975.1 Trichonephila clavata | reverse complement strand
CCACCACGCGTGCCACAAAGTGGCACGGTGGAGTTGTAACAGTGGCACGCTAAGACTTATTGAAGAATTTAAAAAATTTATACAGATAATTATAAATAACCATTTTTTTAAAAATAATTTTATTGAAATGGGGTTGCCTCAGGCAAAACCCCCAAAATTTGGATCAAAATATATTTGTGAATAAATGTTTACTGCAATGAACATAATAAATAAATATAACTCAAAATTATTTGATATATACCTATAATAACCTCATTTTGTTAGCATCTGCAACAGCTAATCTTAATATGACTTGATAAGAAAAAGTTGTAAAAAATTCAAAACCCTCATTAAGTAAGTTCTGAGCATTTAATAATAGTTTTTTTTAAATTAAATTATTCAAGTTACTTGTTTTTTTTTTTACACCTAAGCTAACTGATTGAACTTGTAAAAAGTTTACTAACAATAAGTTCATATACTTACGCCTTATTTATTATATTACTTTTAAATTTCGACTAAATAGACTTACAGTAAAAAAATGTGCTATTTGCGTAAAAATCCCCTTATAAACCAATAAGTAGCATATTTTTTTAAAGTTTTCTATATTTGTTTACTGGAAAAGTTGGAAGTGCCACACATAATTATTTTTTATCAAATTGTTGCTCTCTTCTGAAAAAGGTTGGCCAACCATGACGTAGACCAACATTTAGTAAATGAAGGTGTTCAACTCAAAATTTATCTAAAACAAACACACTGGGCTGTCCTATACTTGTATTGATACGTTAAATTTAACTTTTGTAAATAAACTTGGTGACGTTTTTCCAAATCTGTATACCGTTTTAAAGGTTTTTATAACACTCCTTATTACTAGTGAAGCGAAACGTGCATTCTCTAAAATGTCCGAAATAGAAATATAGAACAACAATGACAAATACTAGACTTAAATCTATAAATACTGATCTCACTAAAAATGTGATGAGCATATGAAAGAATTTGCAACACAAAAGTGTAAAAAAGTTTTTTTTTTTTTTTTTTTTTTTTTTTTTTTTTGTAAATTATGGTATTGTTTATAACGTATTTAAATTGTTTGAAATAAAAAAAAACCCTTAAATGAAAATTTCGTATATTTAAAAATTTTCCCCACAAAATTTTTTTTAGGAAAATGACAAAATTTTGAAATATTTAGGGGCTTCCAGGTATTATTAGCCCAGTGCCCCCAAAGGTCACGGTCCAGACCTGCTACGAGGACCTGTCCGGCATGGATCCGAAGGATCCAAGAGCTTTGAAATGTGTACCAACTGTTCTTCTGGGCCGTCCTAGCCTGCTCACATTCTGGAATGCCTAGGGCTCACCAAGCAAGGATTTAGCTGGCGATCCCTTCCTGGTGTTGGATTTTTTGAGAGTGTATGACATCATGGACCTGGCCTAGCACTACTGGCCAAGGGGGCATGCAACAACAACAGGAATACTTGAGAGGGGCGGGAGAAAAAAAATCCTGTTCGTATAAACATGCTGGAAAATCACATTTATGTGTTCATTTGGTCGAAAATTTATCTCTCTCATGTGTGATTCCACTTATTAACTGATATAAAATATTTAATTTTATTACATTTTTACCCTTTATTATTACAAATATAACCTTCTTGCAACTCTTCAAAATATTTACGGATCACTGAAAGAAATTTACCAAGAAAAAATATCTAAACTAAAAACAATGAGATACAAATTTTTTTTAGCTCAAATGTTAATAATTTTCAAGTTTTTTTTTTTTTTTTTTTTAATAAACAAATTTGCTTGCTGCTTATTCTAATAATATTTCTGTATCATAACACCTCTCTCCAAAAAAAATTGGCATGTTAAGAAAACTCCTGTGTATGAAACTTGTGCTGCCATCTATCGGATATAATATAACATAGAACTTCATTCAAACTATAAATATGAAGATTCAAAGGCTTCGCTTAGTAAAATAATCTATTTTCTTTATGATTGCTATAAAGGATAAAGATACTAATTTATAAAAAAATCGTAATTGCAAATGATGGTTTTAAAATTACATTAATTCTCGTTTTCTATTCAAAATTCTTAAAAAAAAACTAATTTGGAAAATCATACCTTCTGCATGTGCTGCCATCTATTAATTTAGAACTCGATGATAAATATTCACATTACAAGAAATTCACAAAATTAGAACTGATAACTTAAATGTTAGTTAAAAACTTCTGAGCTATATTTTCTGAAGAAAACTGGAACATTTTGACACTTATCTATGATCATAACCAAATTTTTTTATATATTCTTGTTACTTAAGAGAAACATTCGGATTTTAGGAAATTCTCAATTATTTAGGGAGGAAAATTTATTACAATATGATTTTTCTATATTTATTCGAATTTATGCGTTTTACTCTACTTTAATACTCTTGATGTTTGAAAATTTAATAATGTTTTGCAAATAATATTTTAAATATTATTCTTATCATCATTCTTGATCTATCTCAAGAATTAATTGTCGGTTCTTATTAGTCCATCTGAATAATATTCGTTTTAATTTTATTCTTTTGTTTTGAATTGCGATAATTCTCTTAATAAGAACAAATGATAGCTTGAACAAAATGTGTATTATACACAAATTCGATGAATTTTTTTAAATAAAAAGAATGAATAAGCCATTCGCAAAAATATTTTTTTGGTACATTATTCGGTAAATTTACACAGTAATTGCTAATTTTCAACGAATAAAATCTACCTTATTCTCCAACTCAAATTTGTAAGAAAACATGTTTTTAATTTATATCTTCAACAATACTTTCTCAATAACTTTTAACGAGAATAAAATTTTGCGAGCAACAGTTATATTAATGCAAAATATATTTCAATACAAAATTAATGCTTCTTAGAAGACAAAACGAAGCAAGAAACATCTTTTGGTAACTTTTTTCTCGGTATGTATCAATAAAAAATAAACAAAATATATCCCAGGGAGAAAATAAAATAAAAAAAGAAACCAAGTGCCGTGACCAGGATTCGAACCTGGGTTATTGCGGCCACAACGCAATGTACTAACCACTATACGATCACGGCGCACACCAAAGTAGAACAATAAAGCTACTTATTGGCGTAACGAAGATTCATTCGTTTGTTTTATACTTTTTCGTAATGATGAATTTGTATTGTTCGTTTTTCTTTTCTTTTTTTTCTTGCTTCGAAACGTTTTCAGCTTCCTCTGTCAAAATCTTATTTCGAAGAGATGCAAGGGTTGCCTGAAGTTATGTAATTTAAATTTATAAGCGGAAACACGTTTCGCGCGGTTTCGTTTCAAAATTCCATGGCCCTGTTTCGATAAAAGTCAAACGTTTTCATCTCGCCTTATCTCAGTATGTTTCATTAGCATTAGGAAATTCTAATTGACTTAAAATTGAAACAACAATAACGAAAAGGGTTAATTCTTATTAAAATTAACAAGTTGTGCGATTTTTATGCATTTTCGTGGGGAGGGAAGGCGCTATATTACGAGAAACAAGACCAGGTAACATTTTTCCATTCATAATATGAGTTTGAATAAAATTATGACACATAATGATCTTTGGGCAAAAAATTAAATGATAATAAAAATCAATACATATTCCTTCTGTATAGTTCCTTTCAATTGGCTTAAAAGTCCACCACACAACAATATTAAAAACTTAACAAAATATATCTGCATAAAGTTATTTATTAAATGGACTTAACTACTAATTTACACAGACAAAATGATTATAATATGTTACAACGTCTTACTTAGAGTATAGTACTACATTCTTATTCTTCCCTTAAATTGAACTTCCACATATTTTCCCCCCTTAGATAAAATTTGAAACTTAAATAATAATTATTTAGGAGAAGAAAAAAAGATATATATATATTCTGTATCTTAACAAATAATGATTAAATATGTATATTTCTAATAATCGTAATAAATTTTAAGAAATGTAAGTATTTCCCCCTGTAATGTGTAAATATTATTTCAGTATAAAATTATTGTTTTTGATTACCATGCATACTTATTAATTATTAATAAAATAAAAACTTTAAACATTACCTTTTTCTCATTTTGCTTCTTCTAGTAACAATCATAAGAAAAGATAATCTGAATTATACCAATAAAATATGAAATATTTTCAATAAAACAAAACAAATGCATTGATTATTAGAATAGGCACAGATATTATGCCGAATTCATTTATAGATATCTATTCATAAAATTTATTTACATCTACAGGGAATAAAATCCCAGAAATATGCCATGATTAATGAATAAATCTCCGTCAGATTTTAAATTTAAATTGAATATTTTTTTTCACTCTTAAAAATAGAAATCCTTCCTATCGTTTTTTTTTTTTTTTTGAACATTTTTCTTCTTATTTTAATTAATACTTATGTTATCCTGAAATATTTCTTTTTCTTTCCTCTACAGAAGTGGTCTTCAAATTGTGTTCCAAGGGGCATATATACCCCATCGCAATAAAAACATGAAAAGAAAATTATAAATGTGTATGCAAAATGGACTCACGTTCTTATTAAAATCTGTACTATCACAAGTATCTTAAAGCTCATTCAAGTTATTAAAACTGAATTTTTTTTATACATAATAACTGTAATTTGTATAATACTTTTTCAATTTTTATTATAACATAATAAAAGAATATTAAGAGGGTTTTTTTTTTATACATTGCCTATACTAGATAATGAATATTCTTTTATTTACCATCAGGGGTTCCATGAAATAATTTTGTACTCTTTAGTACAGTGTTTTGCAGAACTAAATAGAGCTCTAATGGAAAATGTATCTTTTTTTCAATTTGTGAAAAAAAAACCATCTATATTGAAGGAAAGGGAACAACTTATCGATATATATACAGAGAGATTCAACGTTATAATACAAATTTAAGCAAAAACAGCTCCTAAATGTTAGATTGCAAATTCATGCAAAATACATAGGACTTTTCTCACACAGCTATAAACACTTTACTGCCATTCAGGGAAATACATTTGAATGAAAAATGTTTCTCAACGTGAGAAACGTATCTTCTCAACGTATGAAATGTGACTGCAGATCATTTCTACAGACCAAGACTAGGCCAGTTTGTGTAAACAAAAAAAATGCAAGCACATTCCAGTTACTAAATGTAATGCATAACCTATGCATTACTAAATGTAATGCATAGGTAGGTGACACTTGAACCACAAATTAATGTTATTAATGAGTTAAAAAATTTTAATAAGAAATGCAATATTTTTAAGTGTTTTTATATAAAGTACCTATATAACATGTTAATCTACTTTAAACATTATCTTAAGAATATTCGTGTGTGTGTGTGTGTGTGTGTGTGTGTGTGTGTGTGTGTGTGTGTGTGTGTGTGTGTGTGTGTGTGTGTGTGTGGACTGGGGTTGCCCGAAAACAGCTTACAATTCTAAGGGTTCCATGGGTCGAAAAAGTTTGAAGACCACTCTGCTCTACACAATACCGATTGTTATGGGTAAGTTCCTTTTGATGATCCCCAGGTCTTACTTAACAAAGAGGAGTTTTTAAAACTTTTTTTTTTTTTTTCATTTTATTATTCTAGATCTCTCCAAAATTTTGTACGAAAAAAATTTCGATGAATATGAGTTTATGCAATTTAATCAAATTACTTAATGAATAATGTTAATGCTCGAATATAATTTAATCTCTTACAGCTATTTTTCGCAGAGATGAAATATTAATTCGAGGTCTGTACTGAAAAGCTGAAACGCTGCGAGCATTATATATAAAGAAAGTCCAGTTGTGGTATAAGTTTTTTTTTATGACTTGTTAGAAGCTGTAAGAGGCAATTGTTTTAGCTACGAATAAATAGGTCAGCCAATAATTTTTGAGAATTTTAAACAGTAAAAATCATGCCCTTTTATTTTAAAGAAAAAATATTTCGAAACACGGAGTGATGAAAGCAACTTTTTTTACTTCTAAACAAAAACCGCTCGTTGGGGGTTGACTGTGTTAAATGTGGTATGAATAAAGTCCTCCTGTCAATGAGAATGGGGTTCCGGATCAGGTGCCAATCTTGTTATAATTTTTCTTATAGCTTATGCACTTTCTGTTAAAAATGATTATTGGAATACTGTTCGAATATGACGAACATGATTTGTCCTTACAGGTAGAAAGAGTGAATAGGTTCAGTTTCAAATTTCTTCTTCTTTATTTCAAATATTAACTAAGTTAAGGAATAATTATTTTGATAGTTACGATATGAGCCATACTAAGCCTGAATTTGGACGAAGATTATACTATATTACATCAGTCAGTTTGTTTCCAAGTGAGGGGGTGTATACGTGCTCTTTAGTTGAGTTTTGTTGATGTAGAAACATGGATGGCATGCGATGCAAAAGACTTTGGATTTCAAATGCTAATTGATGACCAGATTGTGACTTCCGTGCAAGAAGAATCCGGACCCTGTCGACGATGAAACGAATGAAGACGAGGAAAACAACAACGGAAGTAGCAAATTCTGACGCTTTTCTGCGTTAGAGACAACTATGGAGTGGTACGAACAACAATCAGAGTGTTCCTACTCAACAACTGCTGCTGAAGAGAATCAGATACCTTGCACTGAAAAAACGAAGGTGTACAATGGTACAGCGAAAAATAAGTGATTATTTTCCACAATCAAGGTAAAATTGCGACATTTTGCACCTATTTTGTTTTTTCTTCAAGCACGTTTCCCGCATGTGATGATTTTTAATATTTGTATAGTGTCCAGTATCATATACTGCATGGATCACTTTCGGTTTTCGGTAATCCAAACGATGTCCGGTCCCAATTGATTCGGATAAACGACATTCTACTGTACAATAAATACATGTAAAAAATTGGTGACAGTACTACCAGTTATATATATATATATACAAAGAAAGAGAAAATGCTTCGTGAGTTGACTCCTTTACAAGCTTGTAAACTGTAATTAAGTTTTGTAATCTCTTTAAATTACAATATCCAAAATCTCAGGAAACAATTCGTAACCTCGGACTGTCACAGAAAACAATGCGCATCATTCGAAAACAAACAGTAATCATTAATCGATGACTAAAAAGAGTTTTTTTTTATAACTTCCTTCTCTTTGTGGGGAATTTCCTTATTTTCAAATAACCACAAAGCAAACACTGATTATAAACAAGGATTCAATCTAATTCAGAATATAAAATGCAGAAAAGATTAATCGCTTTTAACACTTTTTCCCCCTTTCGGTTACAAAAGATACACGTGCCCATGTAAGACAACAATGGTTTCTTCCCGTTGAGCCGCGCGCGAGACTTGTCTAATAATAAAAAGAAAACCCCACAAGGTTTCTCCTCAGTAATCCGACCTTCATAAGCGCATTACGTTGGAGCGCAATTAAGAAAGGGAAGCAAAAAAACACCTGCTGTCCAGCTGCATTTGAATAGAACCCATCTACTTGGAACGGTTACATTATCCATAATCCCCTACGTAAACATACCGCTACTAGAAGTAAAAAGATTCTTAATAAAGCTAAATAATATGTACTTACCGAGTAGATTTTTGACTACAAATTTTTTTTTAAAATTTTTTATTTGTTTGTTAAATAAATTATGAAGTGTTACAGTTCCAAAAAAAGTATCAATTTTCTTTGTGCTCAATTATCTTATGTCAAAAGGCCACCTTTATCTTTTCGTTACATGGTAGTGAGTGAGAGAATATTATGGTCGTATAGTTCAGCTACTCGAGGGCTTTTGGAGACGGACCTCGTAATTTAGAACCAAGGTGAAATGACGTGGACGACACCTGAGCTGGCATCCCCCTCTCCTAACTACCACTCCAAGCCAATTGGAGGACATTTGAGCTTCGATAGATTTAACGTGTATCGCTCCCTACACGGCGGGTGTTCAATGCCAATAGCCTGGAATTGCTTAAGGTTTGAAATTCAAACAAAACCGAAGCCGCCACAAAAAGAAATGTTTCATTTGCATTTAGGTGATTCCCAATGGGCTAAATTTATGTGACGTTATAGTCACATGATAGGAACATCCACTTGTTTCTAGCCAATCAGTTCATGTAACTTCGCTCTTGCCAACTTTTGCTTTTTTTCAGAAACTTTTTTATAAAAAGTACATATTTGTCAATAGAAATAACGAAAATACTTGAACAAAATGTACTTAATTTAAAAATACACGTAAATTGTGAGATTTTTTTTTAAATTTTATAAAATTTTTTGAAGAATCTCAGTATTTGAACATTTATTCTATTATATAAAGTTCGAAATATAGTCAAAGTTTAACAAGTAAAAATGTAAGGTCAGCTTTGAATTCTATGAAGAACACGTGATTGCATCTATCACATGGCTCTCATGAATTTAGCTCATTCATGAAGGTCACAAGATAGATGAAATCAAGTAATCTTCAATGAAATTCAAGTGTGATATTAGACGCTGTTCTATTCTCAAAGTATAAAGATTCTTCCAAGAGTTTTTCGAAGTTAAAAAAAAATCTAATACTATAAGAGTACTTTTAAATCAAGTGCATTTGATTTTTTTTCGTGCGTTATTATTGTTAACAAATATATACCGTTTAAAAGAAAGTTTCGTCAAAAAAGCAAAAGTTGGCAACAGCGAAGCGCATGAACTGATTGACTAGAACAGGGGGTCTGCAATCTTTTAGCTCTAGCGTGCCAAACAAATCTACCAATATGATTCAGCGTACCACACAAGAGGACATTTTTCAAACCATTCGATTCCCGCGATAATGCATACAGAGATAGAGAATAGAAGTCACAATAATACAGTTTTATTATAAATTAATTTTGCATCGTTTAAAGATATTTTTAATATAAAAATAAACAACATTAAAATATAATTATTCTTTATATATTTTAATGAACTTTCATATCTTAACATCAGGGGTATAATGTGTGATTTTCAATTTTGAAACGATTCTGAGCATTCAGTTGTGAAACAATTTCTTTGATGGCTCGAAATATTTTTCATGATGAAAGATTTTTTTGCTTAGATATGTAGAACCAAAAGTGGAAAGCAGAGTCCATTCAAATTTTTCTCTTCAAACAATTGCATCTCTCCACAGCAATGGCATTCAATAATTTACAAAATCTCTGTCAATTTATTTTCAGGGTAGATTTTCAAATTTTTTCATAATTCCTTAAATGTCCATAATTGTGAAGATATTTGTCAAAAAAGGTTCCTTACAAATTTATTAACTTCCATCCTTTCAAAAATTAACAAAATTGGTGAGTAGCGCAGAGTGCCACAAAGAATTGTACCTCGTGCCATATGTTGCCGACCTCATTTTAGCATTTATAATGTGACTTTGATTGACGCCCATTGAATTTCAAAATATCTGACACTGTCGGACAGGTGGCATTAGCAACAACACACAATAACAAATTTCAAAACATGTTAATTCATTTTTAAAAAAAACGATTATTTTTTTTAAAAAAAAAAATGTATTTTTCTGGAAAATTTAAAGGATTGAGCAATGATTCTCCGTGTAATTGTGCAACATAATCAAACAAAAAGATCGACAATTGCACGAAAGCTTAACAAGTCAAGAATTTACAATAATGCAATAAGAAATATAATTTATTTTATCAATCAAAGACTTCTTTTTCAATTTTGGGAAAAAAGACGAGTAAAATCCTCTCAACATTAAAAAATGCTTCTAATAAAGAAAAGTATTAAAATCCTTTGCGAAAGAATAAATTTAATTATACATTCGAGTACGTAAATGAATACTTAAAACAGTAAAGATCAAAAGCTAAACTTATAATTATTTTCATTTCTTTTTTTATTAATTAAATATATTTTACTTATTTTATTTTTTTTAAATTTTGATTTTGATGAACAATTTAATTAAAAATCACCTTAGAGTTTAGATTTAAAATATAATCAAAATTCTTAATTACTTTCTTTCCTAAAAAAAAATTCATCCCATCTTACTTCGATACCTTATTTATATTGTAGGGCGAAATGAGACAATAAGAAAAAACTGCTCGTTCTGTTTTTCAGTAAATAAAAAGGCAATACTTCTTTCGAAGATATATTTTTTGCGAGATTGCAAAAGGACTTTAAAAATAATAAAACAAGTAAGGGAAATAAACAGTTCTCAACAAATGTCCCCAATTCCTGAATGAAAAATCGTAAGACATTCCATCAGAATTGGAAGCGAAATTGAACAGCTATAAAAAAAACTTCTTATGGAACAATTACACAAAGAAAAATTTCAAGGCAGCTGAAAAAACTCAGCTGCCTTGCAACTCAACGATAACAGGCTGAAGTGTTTTTTATCGAAAAGGTAAGGGAACCCTTCTCTCCGTCAACACAATTGTAGTGAGAGTAAAATGTATTGATTTAATGATAAAAATGAAACACAACTTAAAATCGCAGATAATAAAAGAGAAGTATTGACTTCCAACAAATCTTAGAATCTGTGATAGGGAAAAAAAGCAATATCTAAGGTCTAATATGTAAAACAGAGCGCAACTGCCTTGGAATCTCAAACAGCAATCAGCATGATACAACGAATTATTTATTTACACACTAATCTTTATGGAAAGAGTTTTTAAAAATTTCACACACATACAGAGTGAGCACAAATGATAGACCCGATTTTCGAAATTTCTACATATATTACAATAAGTGATGCATAAATGTGAAAAGAAAGATACCTTTTGTTCACTAGTGATCAATACCACATTCAAAATCGCTCTGATTGAAATCCAAACATGGAAACAGCGACAGAGAAGAATTTTTGCGTATTACAGTATGCAGTTTTTTCAGTTATTTCGGGCCCACGTGCATTTAGATATCGCCAGAGAAAAGAAGCACCAGCCAACAAGAGCATTCTGCGATAGTATTATCAATTTAATGAACACAGGTTGCTTGTGTAAAAAAAATCAGCTGACGGCCAAGCGTCTTGGAAGAAGCAGTGGAGAGGGTAAGCAGAGCTTAGTTCGAAGCCCACGGAAATTTACCATAATTGCAGCCTGAAAACTTGGAATGCCCCCGAAAACGGCATGGACAATTTTGCTAAAAAAACTTAAATTTCAAGCCGTATCACTTGCAACTAACTGACAGAGCAAAAAACAGAGGAGGACGAGCACTGGCGTTTCTAGTCTTGAGTGGACACTGTATCAAAAAACGTAGGGGGCTCTTTTGGAAATGTGAGCTTTGTAAATGGGACTATTGATAACATTTTACAATTTTGTATTTACACATGACGGGGCCCCTGTTGCTTGGGGGCCTCGTACCATTGATACGGCTGATACGGTGGTAGCTATGCCCCTAATGACGAGTACGTATTTTTGCAACATTACGAACCATTTTGATAGAATGATGCTACAAAGTGTATGGAACGAACTGTATTGCAAATTGGACGTCTGCCATGCTGAAGAGGGTCACAAATCAAATATCAGTAATAGAAAAAAAATTGGTATATTTCTCTTTAAATTCATGTATCACTTATTGTAATACGTGCAGTAGTTTCGTAATATGATTTTTTAAAATCGGGTCCATCATTTGCACTCACCCTGTATATATACAGTCGACTCTCAATAATTCAAACCTTCGATAATACGAACCTCTCGCTAATTCAAAGTATATGCTCAGCCCCTAGAAAAACTCTTGATATTTCGAACTAAAACAATGTGTTTCGGAACACTCAATATTTCGAAGTAAAATCTGTGGCTGACCGGAATAGAATACGCGGTAATTCGAAGTGATCTTATAAGACTCTCGACAGTTCAAACACTCATTATCATGAAGAGCTCTGTAGCAAACAGGTTGGACCTTACATATTTTGTGTTGTATTTTTTCTGCTTGTCTCCCCTGTAACGTAGTCCCTTTGATGACCATCGGAGTTGACTCCGATAACTCTGACAGAAGCTAAAGTGTCACTAAACAAACTACGCAACTTTTTCCTTGAAAATCATGTTGATGCGGACATTTTTCAAGCTTCATTTATTCTAGAAAAATCTGTTGACAAAGTTAGATTGAATGCCAAAAAAACAAAAAAGATAACAGAATTTTTCGTCAAAAAAAAATTATGATGTACAATATATATTCTTTCAATAGTTGTTTTTAATACATATAGTTAAATCGATTATTTTAATACATGATTTTTAACTTGTGTATAATATATAGTTATACTGTATAATATATATATACTTTTTAAAAATATTTTAAAATAGTTTTATACACATGTGTGATTGTTGCTTTATAAAATAGCTTCAAATTTAAATGTGTTAGACAAAAATTTCTCTTTTTGTATTTTGGTAGTATTTTTCTACCCTCTTGATAATTCGAAGTTTTTCATTGGTCCCTTCAGCTTCGAATTATCGAGAGTCGACAGTATATAATTTTCTATAACGTACAAAACAATGTACCAAAAAAGAATTATCCAAAAAGGACGGTATTGCATATGTATATACATTACGATAGAATATGCAAATAGTTAACATCTGTCAGCCAATGATAGAATAATTGGAGAACCAACATATTGCAATGGAGCATCCAGACGGTTTAAAAACATAGAAAATTCCAATACTAAAGCATAATTTCCAGCGACATTTTAAGGCATGGACCAATTGAGACCGTCCTCAGGGTCTAATCTCTAATCTCGACTCAGCACCAACAAGATCACGATCCAAATAATTAAAATCGCGTCGAATGTTATTTCTAGACATACTCTCCGAAAAACTGAGAATTTCAAACTATATGTCAATCGGCAACAGTGTCATGACTGCATTATTATATGTCCGTTGTTTGTGTCTAGGCCTAATACCACACCATTATTGAGGCGAAAAGCGACAATCACTCGAATTAGCTAAAGCCTAGGTTTGTGAAACTGTAAGTCACACATATATATTAGTTACGGGTTACCGTTTGCAAGAATATTTTACAACGTGTGCTATACAGGGGGATTCGCTACCAGACCGACAAACTTGCAGGGTGTGCAGGGGGTACAAAGAATCACATAGGAATGCAGGGTTGCAAATGCCATAGTTGCGAGCTATGTCGCAAAGCAGAGAAAGGGAGCAGAAACAACAACACATTAATGGGGCAGAAAATATTTTATTGAAAGGTTGTACTAAAACAGGTATTTGAAATTACGGCCAGAAGTCGTCTGGAAGGTCGGACAACGGCGAAATTCTTTACGTTCTCGAAGATTCCTGGCATGTCATGTATCCTCCCGGCAGTTACAGATACTCGAGTGATGAGATCTTCAACTGAAGGAGCGGGCGTCTCGTACACCAAATTATTCATGTGATCAGAACCAGATTCCAAATCACCTTCTGTTCACACTTGCAAAAGTCGTGTGAAGTGGAACACGCCGGTTTGAGTAATGTCCCTAGTACAACAACCGAATTGCGTGCCCATTGCAATCTACAGCTCAATACATCGACCAGTTCTTCGTTTGAATACAAGCCCGTCTTACTAAATCGGGAAACGGATCGCAAATGACGACTTCTAGCAGGATTTGTTTTCTCAAAATCTTCCGTTCAGCGCCACCTACCGCAAGGCTTCCAAGAGGAATCTTTTAGAATGCAAGGAATCCCATGCAGCGTCGCTTTCAGGCCCGCTAGACGACTTCTGATTGTTTTTTCGAACATCTCTTTTTGTACAATCTTTCAATAAAAGGTTTTGTGACACTTCAATATGTTGTTGTTTCTGTTCTTTTTCTCTGTTTCTTTGCACCATAGCTCGCAACTGTGGCATATGCGAACTTGCATTTCCTATATGATTCCGAGTCGTCTTTGTACCCCCTACACACCCTGCATGTTTGTCGGTTTGATCGCGAATCACCCTGTACACAGCAAAGGGTCATGGTTAGGTACTATTTTCTATAGGAGACCATGACGTCAAGAAATCTTAATTCGTAACTGATCACTTCCATGATAATGTATTTTTGTCAACCCGCGTGGATTGTATCAATACCTGACAGACGAAATCACTATTGAGAAAAGATGAACTATTGCATTAAAGAAAGCAAGGCGGCCCTGTCGCAGGTTCTTTAGATATTTGAATTGGTGCGATGCTACGATTCGACGATGAAGGTGGGAATGGATAAACAACGGGCTTACAGAACATCAAGAAGGTAGCAGTGATAATGACAAGAGAAGGAGGAGAGAGTGATCACCCGATTGATGCTCATACCTCTGACATGTCCTTCTCAGCGATTCAATGTATAACTGAGACACTAGTGATCTTTGACCGGCGACACAGAGAACAGAAGTCATTGCGCTAACCGCCCCTCACCGTTGAACATCACCAGAAACGTTTGCGATGGTGCTGGGTGCTTTGTACTTGGAGTCTCACGGATTGGAGCAGAATTGTTTTCAGCGGCGAGTCCGCTTCGAATTGAACCCCGATAACCAGCAAAAACGTGTTCTGGAAACATACAAGACGAAAGAGAGATATTCACTTGTCTATCGTCCGTCACATAGACCAACAAACAGGAGTAATGATACGGAATCCCAATTCATTTGATAACCAGACCACCTCGATTGTCTTTTAGACGCTCTTCCAGCAAGCCGGAAAGTGTAAGAGATTCTATGCCTCGGAACACGCAAGGTTACATTCAACTGGATAAAATTCACCCATCCACTACTTCTACTGCTTGTTTTCGTGCTTGTGATGGATCTCTTCCCAAAACAGCATGTTTGCGATTTGATAAGCAGGCGTGTCTGGGTTGTGCCATCTAACTAGCCAATTAGGATGTGTATGGCAAGGAAACTCGCGATCCATCAACTCACGAGTCAATACCGAGCAAAATAACAACTTTCATCTTGGACAGAGATGGCTAAAAGCATTATTATTATTATTGTTACTTTTTTTAGCTCTTGTAACTGCGTCTTCTGAATAAATCATTCAATTGCTGTTAGCGTTTCATCTTCAATGCATGTACATCCCATCTAACAATTTTTTCGTCTTATTTGGATAATTATTTCCATTTCCATGCGTCAATCTTTATGCGATACGTGCATATCTTCCTCAATGGAGAGAATGGTACTTTCATCATTTTCTGGAAGCTGATCCTTTTCAGGCCAAAAATGAATCCTATTGGCTACGGAGAATGATCTTTATTTGAAGAATACTTAGTTGTGTAAAACGATTATGACATATAGTAATAATAAAATTGCAAAAGCCTTTCCACATCGAAAGGAAGTTCACTGAACAAGGAACGAAATCACTGAACGCATCCAAAGGCAGACATTAAGATTAGTTTCAGTGCCTGTAATTCATGAACTCATTTACTTAAACAGCCATATTCAAAGTTTAAGAAAAAAAAAATATTACATACCTGGTGACCCAAAAGTCCGTTGACATTTGAAAATACAACAATTCGCGGAATAATGTAGGGAGAGAGGTAAAAATTGACACACATGCTTGAAATGTGACTTGGGGTTTTTATTGAAACCAAAAAAAAGTAAATATATATATATGTATAAAATGGTCAGCACAAGCCACTGGACAACAAAACGTCAAAGAAGTCGCATGAAAATCGTGTATAAAATGAGCTGTTGTCAGAGAGGAAAGAGATGCACCAGCTATTGCGGCTTGTTTACCAGAAAAGGCATTGTTTGCTTAGCTGCAGTGTCTAAACACGTGATTGTATTTATCATGTGACCAGGGACGTCTTAAGACTTGTCGAAGCCCTGGGCCCCTACACAGAAGTAGGTCCCGCCTATGATCCTTAAAAGTAGACAGTACATAGCATACGTTGTCAAATACTCGTACAAACAATAACCCGAAACAAATAAATGTGCATGGCTTACAATCGCACGAACCGGCTTGACTGACTGCCGCCATATGATTGAATGAATAATGATGGTGTACGATGACAGGCCTATATATGGACGATGGCCATCGCATGTAGCCAGTTGACATATTGCTCAAAATTCCCAGTTTTTTGGAGAATACAACAGTAAAAAACATTTGACCGTTGAAATTATTCGAATCATGACCTTTATTAAAGCTGAGTTGAGAACGAAACGATTGCGGCCATGGCCCTGGGCCCAGTTGGCTCATGCCTAAAGACGTACCTGCATGTGACCGTCACGAATTTAGCGCATTCCGACTGTAGACACGAAACGCATCGGACGGATGCAAGGTCTTTCTCTTCACGAAAATAGAATCGCAATTTAGACGACTCTAAGCTCTAAATATTCGAATCAAAGATGTGATTTTACATCTCTACCCGTACATTTTACAACTTAAAACTAAGTGTGAATTAATTGTAAATATTTCTGTAATTAAAAATGTGCACCATCTTAATATCTGGCTTGTTACTGAAAGTACAAGCTGCGGTATCACATCTTAAACTTTTCTTACAATTAAATATAATTAAAAAAAACATACAACAGTTAGTTAAAAATCTTTTTCCACATAGATGAAAAAATTAATCACTTGCACTTGATAGGCACTTCCATAAATAAAATGGATTCAGCAGTTACTCCCATCTTGGCAAGAAGCAAGCTTGAATTCACAATAAAACATTCCGCCAAGCAATTTCAAGCAAAATCAAGAAAATTAACAATAAAGTATTTGTTATCAAGATGAAGTACTGTTGATTACAAATACAACTTTCATGAGCAAAAAGGTGAATGATGAATAAATATGGATTGATTGCATAGAAAAAGACTACCAAAGCAACTCACTTTCCGAAACCAAATAAAAGTTGTTATTCCCTATATTTCCATTAGCTTCATTCGGAATACCTAATGAAGCTGAATGAAACATTGAAGAATGAATACCTTTCTGTTACTTAACAAAAACGATGTAGTTGAACGATTTATCTGCAGAATTTCCAAGGAATCTCATTGATTTTTTGATTAATGACATAGCTCTAAAATTTCTCTACACTTATAAAATATGGCGATTCCCCTGAAAATTACCGATGATCTTGCAAACATAAGAAAAAGAAAAAAAACTACGTCTTCTGAAATTGTTTATTTGAATTGATTTTTGCTTTAATCTTCTTTGCATTCAATAGAAAAATACAGAAGAACATAAAATCTATTGAGATAAATCCAGGTCGGCAAGCTTTTGGATTTTCAATCATACAGAGGGAGAATATTGCAAGGTGGCATTCTAGAAGCAAATGTTATTAAGTGCAATTTTATATTAAACACATAAATTTTAACATTTTGGTCTCAAACAAATCTATACTGTAGATTACTCGTTCCAAAATTTTGAAGGGAGCGCTGACGCTTCAAAAAAACCGTAAGCATATTTTCGCCAAAAAAAAAAAAAAAAAAATTTAATTTCGATTTAGTTTTAGTGAATTTCTTTTTTAAAAAACCCCTAGGAAGAGTTTGTGTCTGCGGCAATGATGGGAAACTGTATTTACAGCAACACCTTTTGATTTGACAGCATTTAAGTATGGATTCTGAGGAAATCGATACCCAAGGGAGGTATTATGGATAAAAAAAATCTTCCTCTATGATATTAGAAGAAGAGACTTTAAATTTAGCAAGCATATTTCTATTGTTGAGTAAAAATTTTCTAGGGTTTTGCGGAAATCGACTCCCACAAGAGTTCGGGTTCCAGGGGCGTACAAGATAGCCATGTACCGTTTTACAACTTCATGCCCTGTTCTTTTTAAATCAAGAAAAGAGGGCTATATCTTTTTTAAATACAATCGAAAGCTTAATGTTAAAACTAAGATGCCGATAACTTAAAAAAATGGCATGATACATTATCATGAAATACTCAACAACGGTGTGAGCTTTTCATAAAAATACACAGCTGGTCATTAAATTTGCAACACTATTACGGAAGGAAAATACAAAAAAATATATATATTTGTTGTTCAAAAACAGTATGTTATAAAGACAAAATTATTAAATTTTCAAGCAGTTTAGGGGTTTACGAGGGGTGCGAAATTAGTAGAAACAGCAGCCACCCGTTGAAGCTAAGAAAGTCCTTACCCGGTTAGGCATAAAGTTGAACACGTTTGGATGACAGAAACGGGCAACTCAAACCCATTCCAATCTACTTCCAGTCTATGCTATACTTCATCAACCATATTTTCTGGAGAGGAGTGTGGTGGGCCAGTCTCTCAGCATCATATGACCAGATATTTTCAATGGGTGATACATCTGGAGACTGTGCAGGCCATGGAAATATTTGAGTATTATGTGTATCGAGGAAGGTCAGAACATGACATGCCACGAATAGTCTTGCATTATTTTGTTGGAAGATGGCTTTGAAGATAGGGCAAAATTACTGGACGTAAAATGTCAGAAATATACCGATGGGCATTCAAATTACCGTCGCTCCGAACTAGAGACGTGCATGTCGAGTATCCAAGGTTTGACCAAACCATCACATCAGATGCCGGGCTTCTGTATCGTGATATTGAATGCAACTACGCGACGAGCGATCTCTTCGGAACCTCCAGATACGTATACAGCCATCAAAATACTATACGCAGAATCGAGACTCGTCTAAACAAACGACATTGTACCACTTAAGCATTGCGTTCGGCGCACTCGAGATGCCGTCTTCCTCTTGTCAAGGGAAGCTGAAGTAATGATCGCTGTACTAACAGTCTATGCTGCTGCAAACGTCGTCACACCGTAATAGTGGATACTGAGCATGCTGCAAACATGCCCGTTTCCTGAGAAATGGTCCGTGGGGGGGGGGCTTTACGGTTTTGAAAAGTAGATCACAAAATGTGAGTGTCCACTCGGGCGTTAGTCATGGAAAGGAGTGAAGATATAGCATAATGTTAGATATGACCCCCAGCAACCCATTGATTCCATATTCGCATGGCAGTGGTTGGATTTCGATCAGTGCGACAAGCGATATCACGGAATGGTAATACACACTTTCGATTGGCAACGATCCTGCCTCTATCGAATTCCGACACTTGCTGGTAAGTATTTCTTCTTATTCGAGACATAGCACGACATGCTGGGCAAACTTCGACCTTATAAAGCGCTTTCTGAATGAAAAATCCCCTACACAACTTTTATTTTTTGCTATACTTCAGATGTCATTACTTCCTTCTGTATCGTCCTGAATGTGCTGAAATACTAATCATTTGCATATCCCAATCTCATCTTTTCATTCCTTCATTCGTCAGATCATTCCTTCCTAGTGCTGCAATTTTAATGGCCAGTAGTTTATAAATACGCAACTCTTTGACCTATGTTGAATCGCAAATCGGGCTACCGCGATCTGAAATAAATATACTGGATGTCCAAAAACTATGGCTACACTTTCGAATATTAATAACAAATAAACAAGCAAAGATATTCACTTACGGTTTTTTGAGTTCAATAAAAATATCAAAAATTTTTATACTGCTTTAATGCGCGATTTCAATGTGCGCACTAATCGTTGCACTCAACATATCGAGTGTATACGAGATTTCTTGCCACGTTCTATGAAGCATTGCAGTATCAACACGTTTTGCATGCAGTTTTTTCCCTATTCCCACAGGAAAAAGTCTAAATGTGTTATGTCTAGGGATTTGGGTGGCCAATTGGAGTTCTTTTCGCCCGGGGAATTTTTTCTCACTTTCAAACTCCAGAATGGTGGTGCCCATTTACGCTGTGGATATGTTGTAGATTTAAATTCGATAAAATATTCTACAACTTGCACTTGTTCTTCTGATGAAGCCATTTTGAAACGGAAATGTTGCAAAATGGGTACGTTGCGCCATCTAGTTCGCATTTCATTAAACGAAAAAACGTTAATTTTTTATTTATGAAGCATAAAAAATCCCAAGACAAAATTTTTGTTGATTTTTAATTCATTTCTAAAAGTGCAGCCATACTTTTCTGGCTCCCGATACACATTGCCTAAGCAAAACTAAGCCAGTAACAAACGTTAATAAGTGAATTAAAAACGCACCCTGCCCTGAGTAAATTTCACGCCACTTTTGTTTTCATTACTTATCTCAGTGGTTCCGCTCTCCTTTGGTCCAAATGAATCATTTTCTTTTTACGGCGTGCGAAACAGGAAATCTCAGTTTCACACCCTCACAAGTCGGCCTCTTGTGTTCTCTCTTCATCCGCCCGTACACGCCCCCTCGACAAACGTGCCTGTGCCCACCTGCACACTCACACACGGGATTTTTATTTATTTCCTTGCTTAGTTTTCTGCATCCAGATTTCGACTGGTTATGCACACACATATCGTGCAAAGAGAAAAAAAAAAAAAAAAAAGCTCCGTTGGTGAAAGGGGCAAAGAACAAGTAAATCTGTCACCGCGAACAATGGATTCTAGAAGATGGGTTTATGAACGCGCATGTTCGGGTTGCTATAAATAAAACTCAGGAATTTCTGAAGATATTTTTTACCTGTGAACGAGTTTAAAGAAGGAAAAATGTGTTTATTTCGTTATTTTTATGTCATTCGTTGTAGCTGTTTCGTTAGGTCAGAATATCCAAGTAGAAATGTTTGAATTTGTGTCGGAGATAAATAAAAACAAAATTCTGAGAATTCCACAAATAAAAAAATTTTAAAAAATCGGAAATTTTTACTTACAAATAGAATTTTGAATAAAATTACCTTCGAGTGTTGCCAATCCTGCTTTTATTTTTAAAACGAATTATCTGTATATTAATTTTTTATTTAAAAATTTAAAAAAATACAACGTTTTTTCCCGAAAAAAAAAATTAAGTTGAAATCCTGTTCATAAAAGAAGTGAAAACGAACGAATATTCCAAAGTGGTTGTTTTAATTTATTAAACATAACTTTTTTTTACAAACAAGAACTTGTATAATAATTGTCACAAATGAATTCAAAAGCAAAATAAATTTTTTGACATCTTGCGCAATTAATAAAAGAGAAATTAACAACACAATTTATAAACTTTTTACACTTTATATAACTATCCACAAGTATAATTATCATAACTTTTTGGTAAAGGTTTTTTAAAGTAAAATAGTTTCTATATTAACATATAATTTAATATTAAATAGCTTTTTTTTTCTGAAAAAATTCATTTTATTGCAAAAAATAATTAAACAAATTTAAAAGACGCTGGCCACGCGTGAAATTTGAACCCGAACATCCCCGCAAAATGCTGGTACGTTCCCGTCTACGCTACTTCGCCGCCGGCCCATTAATGAACTTTGCACTGTATAAGCTGACTTAAAAAAATTTTGCCGTTATTTTCTCAAAATTAACTGTCCATTCAGCACTATTACATTGAGAGAAGAACACCCTAAAAGAGTTATTCTTTTTTGCGGATTCTCGTTCCCAAATGAATTTTCCATATTGCGCCCTCCCGTTGCGAGATGGAAAAAAAGGTATGAAAAATATAGACACGAATGATAACCGAAACAAAGAGGAAAATTTTTTTGAAAAAACAAAAACTCAAAAAAAGGACAAGAATACAAAACGGATTTCCCAATCTTTTGAATAACGTAAGACAAGTAAATGCAAAGAAAGCATACAGAAATATACTCAATATTTCCAATACATTTCATGCGTCACACGATTTAAGTTTAAAATTCTTTCCTCCAGAAAAAAGTTTTGCATTTATTCTCCTATTATTATTGAAAGAAGAATTTCATCTACACACCATCACCTCCTAAAGTGTGAATATTCTATTCGAGATTTGTATCCGTAATTCTATTTATATAGACATGTAAGGCACTTTGTCTAATCTTATTCGAATCGATTGTGTAACACACACAGAGACATATTTAAATCCATGAATAATTCTTTTCCAGTACAAACCTTCAAATGTATTCTGTTCTGCACGCGGAAACGTATCACCGTGAATTTGTGCGTAGTATTAAAATTCCGCTAACGTGTTCAGAGAAATCTCCAATTCATGGTATTGCATATTCATTTATGGAGATGCATTTAAATGTGTGAAATTCGAATCAGTGATCGGCAGTTAAAAGGAGTGCTTATGTTCTATTTTCGGTTGTTCTACAGATGAAGGGGAGGGGGATTTATTTGATAGTATTTGAATGGTAATAAGATACCCGATGTTTGCAAATGATTATACTGGCATTCCCGAAATAGTACCCATATTATTGAGGTTGTTCTAAGAATCTAAACCAAATTCGGAACATAGCAAGAACAAAAATATCCTAATATCCACAAATTCCAGTAAAGTTGTTACAGACACATCTTCGTTGATCTATGAACAGGGTGTCTCACTGAAGAACTGTACCTGTACCATCCAAGGTAAAAACGAATGCATGATGATGCATGATGGTTTACGATGAGGCCCTGGCGCACTTCTGTGCTCCTGTATGTGATTGGCTTGATAAGGCACACCCTGGCCCATGGATCACACGTAAGGATCCAGTTCAATGGCCACCACGATCACCAGATCTCACACCGTTGGATTTTTTCCCTTTGGAGAAATTTTAAGGAGTTGGTGTACCGAGACATGGTGACTCCATAACGGACTCAGTTACTCGTCTGCATGCTGCTTGTACTTAGGTGGACACCGTGCTGCTGCGACGTGCGCACTCATCCGAGTCCAGCTCAAGCCTGCCTCGACATGCACGGCGGACACTTTGAAGTCTGCTTTTTTAAATACAGTAGAACGTCATTTATCCGAACGTTTATTATCCAGAGCGTCAGATATCTTGACCAAAGTCCGGATGCGTTTTCGAACAGTGCAATGGACTCAACAGTTGTTTCTAGTGAAGTCAAAAGTGACCGGAAGCGACAACAACGAAAGTAGCAAGGGTCCATCAAATGCTGAAGCTTTTTCTGCGTTAGAGACCGCTATGGAGCAGTACGAATAACAATCAGAGTGCTGTCCTACTCAACTACTGCTGCTCAAGAGAATCACAGACCTTGCAGCGGAAAAACGAAAGTGTACGATGGTACAGCGAAAAATAAATGATTATTTTCTACAATCAAGGTAAAATTGCGACATTTTGCACCTGTTTTGCTTTTTCATCAAGCACTTCCCCGCATGTGAGGATTTTCAATATTCATATGATGTCCGGTTTCATATACTGCATGGATCGCATTCGGTTTTTGGTTATCCGAACGGTGTCCGGTCCCAATTAATTCGGATAAACGACGTTCTACTGTATCTGTAAATACTGCAGTTCATATTGTAACAACCTCGTTGAAGTTGTTGGTGTTTGGGGGTTCGAGTAAAGATCAGCTGTGACTCTAGTTCAACTTCCACTTCATTATTTCTCTCACTAACTTAAATCAAACTCAGAGCAGGAAATGTACAACACTACTAATTATAAGAGCAATCACATGGCAAAAAGGATACTTACTATATTTGAATATAATCTAATTCACTTTCTCTTAGAACACTTTGGACTTCTACGGTTTAATTTACCTTCATTCTCTTATTTCTTGTATGACCCTCAGTCGTTATCATTAAACTCTATCTTATAACTTATTCGCCAATTAGCAATAATTGATCATCCAGAACCTACTCGTCGACTAGCTCTTAACTAACTTCGCGTACCTAAAAGTCAATGCTTAAATAGAACCACTCATTTCCATAAGTCAAATGTTCTTCTTCGGGAGAAAGTTTTCAATAGAACAACAGTTAAAAAGAAATAAATTTACTCCAAGAGGATTAGTTATTCGTTCGCAGATAGACCCGTTACAACATACCCGTTACGGTGTTTTTACCTTGTACCGGCATACTTTGTTTTTCGTATTTTTCTCGTAAACTATGAATCGTACAGGTGCAGCAATTCTTTGGCTTTTTTATGTACTTCCAAAAAGGAATCTAGCTGTGCAAAGTTTGGGCGCCATTTTTTAGGACACCCTGTATCGTACACAAGTTTTTTTGTGTAATTGGTAAGTAAATTACGTAACTCAAAAACGATCTTCCAAAACTCAAGGAAAACTAGCTGAATAATGGAGACCGATGCATGTTACATACGTAGTAGTTTTAAAGTCCTGAAGTTGGAGTGGAAGTTAAAGAGAGTGAGCTGTCAGCTAAGTAACAAATTATGTGATCTTACAAAGACGAGAGAGGAGTTGACCTTTTAAATGGACAGGGATACGGAATCGACACTAATAACAGTGTAATAGACACTTCTCACATGTATTTTCACCAGTAAGATTGCACGAAATAAAACTTACAAAAGTTGTTTTCGTAGAAATATTTTTTAAGATTAGCAGAATCACAAAATTGAATCAATGCAAAACGCATTCCATTGTCACAAATGCCTATTTTCATCAGATTTCTTAACGGATAAATAATATTTAATTTCTTTAAAAAAAAGTATAGAAAAGTATGATCAAAATGAGAAAAGGTATTTTCATCTTCTTATGGATGCAGTACTTGGAAGGACGGTTGTCATAGCAACGTCTCCATCTAATATCTACCTCTAAGTCACCGGAAGCAAGGAAAATATTTACATGACAAAAATCTTTTCGCTTATCAATAAGCTGATAGCAATATTATTCATTCGTGGGAGAGGTGTAAATACATGCGTATTTTTAAACACATTTACAAGGTAAATTTATTGTCATTCATATGTTGCAATGATTATTTGAAGAAATTTGACTACCTATCGTATTTCTCCTTTTTTTTTTTATCAGTTAAAAAAGGCAAATTTTTTTATCCAAAATTCACTAAAGAAGCATGAAAAAAAAATTAGGAATGTTCGCGGATTATTCACAAGACCAGCTGGGTGGCGTAGTTGGTTTGTCGCAGGCCCTCTGCACCCAAAGTTGCGGGTTCGACCCCGTCCCAAGTCGATGGATTTTCATGACGCAGAAAATCGACAGCATCCATGTCCTATGATTATGCAGCATGTAAAAAATCCCTTGGGTACCCGTTTGGCTTGGATGTTATCGGCAAAATTAAATTCCTAAGTACAATTTCGCATCGCGAGAACTCAGGTGCTTTCCTCTGAAGAGGAAACTGGGCGTTAAAATTGCTTGCGGCAATTGGTATCGTCTATATGGTGCCGCAATAAAAAGGGATACCAGCTCATGGGTAATGTACTAGGTCTGCAAAAATACCAATCAGCAGCCAAATTAGAAGAGAAAAAAAAAGATTATTCACAATAATTTACGAAAACATTTATAATTTTCAGATTTACGGTACTTTTATAAAAATTACAGCTCTATAATATAAGGAATAAAAATTTTAAATTGATACGAAAGTATTTACTTCGATATCAATGTCGCAACTTGATCATGTGTGTGTGGGATTCAGGAATATAAAAGAATATTGGAATATAAGTAAATGAGCATTTTTAATGTCAAGAAGTATATACAAATATTTAAAGAATCAAAAATTATTTTATTCAGCATTCATAAACAAATAATGTATAACGTATTTATTCGAACCTAAACCGTCATCGATTCTAAGCCGCACCTCAAGTTCTAAACACCTTTTTTGTGTAGAAACTATTAAAAAAACTGGGGGGGGGAAGCTTATCAACATCTGATATTTACGAAATTAAAAAAAAAAATAATGAGAATAAATAAGAAGCAAATAATTAATTTGTTTTACCAGTTTTAAAAACTTTTAAGTAATTACTCTAACCGTCAATGTATGAGTCATGTTCAATTTCCGCCATCCATTGAATTTTTCCGCC
Organism: Trichonephila clavata; assembly: GCA_019973975.1. Lineage (NCBI taxonomy): Eukaryota > Metazoa > Arthropoda > Arachnida > Araneae > Nephilidae > Trichonephila > Trichonephila clavata. The sequence continues at coordinate 40,808 of BMAO01007594.1, read as the reverse complement.
TTCGATTCTAAGGCGCACCCTATTGTTAACAGTTATTAACATTGGGGGGGGGGGTGCGGCTTAGATTCAAATAAATACGGTAAAACAATTCCAAAAGAGTATAAGAATAATAGGTTTGCAAGACGGAATGATTAATTTATTATACAGAGTGAACTAAAAGTCTTGCCCTGATTTTAAAATTCATCACAAAATAATCATTTAATATAATTAGTGATTGCAATATCGGACTAAAAATTCAATACCGGTATTCGGCATTAATACCCCGATAGTAGAAATTTTAGAAAAAGGAAGAAAACACACACACGCAGGAGTTTCTTTGTTTTATTTGCCAGTTTTATTAGAGAGTGTAAATATCTCAAGAAATAATTTTTAACTTATAAATTATAACAGTATATAAAGAACCACAAAAAAATAAAGGAACATCTTATAAATTTAAATAACAAAAAAAAAAAAATGTAAATATCACTATTCAGTCTGTGATACTATTACAAATGTTTGAAATGTGATTTTAAAAAACACAGTGCATCAGTTGTACTGTACGATATGCAAATAGAATGTGAATAACAAACTCACCAATTCAAAAAATTGAAATATTACGCACTTTCTTCACAACTACAACCTTGTTTTCACAGATACGAATATCAGACTACGAATCCTGCGCGTGTGTATTATCGCTCTGAGCTGTAATAGGATAATTTTGGCACCGCCTCCTTGGGTGATTCACATATTGTATCATTTCTCTTGATTGTACAATGCAACTTTATATTCACAGTCTAATTATTTTAGCTTGTTAGGGAGACATAAAAACAAAAACATGTATTACATTTTGCTATGTTGGCGATCCCAGAACATATAGTGGATACAATTTTAAAAATTTCGAGTAAATACCGAAAAAAAAAACGGTATTTAAACTTGTTAATACCGATATTAAAATTTGTACAAATGGCTCAAAATACCGGTATTCGGTATCCCGGTACTGCAATATCTAAATATAATAATGTAGCTTCTGTATCATTGGATAGGTCATTTTACACTTTATTTTATCTGGGATGCGTGTGTTGTTTGTTTGTATGTGTGTATGTACGCGTGTATGTGTATGTATGTGCGTGCGTGTGTATGTATGTGCGTGTGCGTGTGTTTGTATGTGCGTGCGTGTGTATGTATGTGCATGCGTGTGTATGTATGTGTGTGTATGTATGTGCGTGTGTATGTACACGTGTGCGTGTGTATGTATGCGTGTGTGCGTGTGTATGTATGCGTGTGTAAGTGTGTATGTACGCGTGTGCGTGTGTATGTATGCGTGTGCGTGCATGGGCGTGCGCGAGTATGTGTGTGTGTGCGCGTGTGTATTTGTGTGCGTGCATGCGTGCAGTAAATGATGCGATTGCTCATTCAAGAGTATAAGGAAGAGAACATTTTTTGCCGAAATGGTATGGATTCTAGAGAAAGCTCAATGTACGTTTTGGTTCCACGAAACGAAATCGTTCATTAATGTTCAGTGTAAATTTCGACGTTTTTATGGAAGCAAACCTCCAGGTTCAAACACAATAAAACGACGGTACGAAATGTTTAAAGAAATAGGCAGAGTCAAGGATCTTTCTAGAAGTGGCAGGCCTACTGTGAGTGATGCAACCGGTGAACAAGTTAGGCAATCGTTTCAACGGAGTCCTACTGAATTAATTTCTGAAGCATCACATGAACTTCAAATATCGGAAACAAGTTTGGTACAAATTCTTCCAAAAAGGCTTAAGTTGCTTATAAAGTGATGGACACGTTAAATGACACTCGGCGGGAACTGGATGACAGCCCATAGACCAGGGATGGCCGCATGTGGCCCGCCTGGAATAATTTTACGGCCCACGAGATTCATTACAACTTCACAAAATACGATTATTTTGAGTAAAATTATTGTTTTTAGCGTAGTGTTTTGGAACAAATATATCCCAGAACTGATTCTATTTTATTACGTTGCTTTTGTTTTTATAGATAATACTTAGAAGTGCATTGCAGCGCCCCCCCCCCGCAGTATCATGCTTGATTCCTGCTAGTGCTAGTCATATTTGATCATTGCATTATTATTATTAAACTATCTATATTTGTATGCATGAAAAATAATGAGAATAATAATAGTAATTCATTGCGTTTTAAATTTTCTTTCCAATAAATGTTTGTTATGGATTCAAATCTAATATAAAGGTATTTATTTTTATATACGGTCCGCGGAACTATAATGTTTTTCCGAAGTGGCCTGCAAGGTCATTTGGGTTGACCACCTCTGCCTAGACACTCTCCGAGGTACCGAGGGGGAGAGGACACTTTGAAATTTACTGAGGTATGTAGAGTTATAAAAAATTCATAATAGTACTTATAACATATCCAAATAAACATAGGTCTAATTACAATAGTTTGAGCACAATAAATATTTTTAATCCGAACAAAAAAAAAAGACTTTATGGTTTATATTTATTTTTTTGGTTGGAAATTTATTTTTTACAAAAATTTTGAAGTAGATAAGGCAATTAAATGTTTATCTCGTTTGTTTTCTCATTAAAATGATCATCAACGTTACTCGTTACTGCGCGTTTCCCAACATGTTGTGATTCTGACCTACATGCCTCTTTTGCAACATCCATTGGGAAACCTTACTTTAACATTCTAAACTAAATACCGATTGTCATGACTGAACCAGCTGAGCCATGTAACAAATTCGCGTTCCTTTCGTCTCGCATTAAACGGTTTATCAAAAGAGCTATTTGCAAACTAAAAAGATCACGTTAAACAAACAACAGATAGGATCACTAATCAGAAGAAGAGCCACACATTCCCATTCAAAAATTAAATAAGCCGCACTTTGTCATGTGGTACAGTGAAATACGTTTAACGCGAAAACGCTTCAGACGAAATATCGATTGAGGCAAAATAATGCAACAGTCCCCACAAACTTCTAAGTATTTTCATGCATTTTTTTCACTTAACACAAAATGAAAATCGCTTAGCACGAAAAAATTCCCTACTGGGAATGAACAAAATATGGAAACCACCAGCCACGTAGGTGAGATTCAAGAGGGGTGTGAAAGGAAAGAGGTGGTTTCACATGTTTCGTAGAAAGGAGGCTAACTGGGCTTTGAAATACCCTCAAAATAGCCCGTGACAAGCCAATTTTCTTTATCTATAAGCTAATTTCACCCCCTCCACCCCTACAAACGCCACACAAAAACGTCTAATCTCACATCAGTTGGCTTTGGAATTGGGTGACGAGTGCATCACAGTATGAGTAAAAATCAGTGAGATTGGTTAGCGGCTTTTTTAACACCCTTTTATAAGCTTCACTTGTATGTAACGGAATCTTTGAACTGAATTTTTACCCACTTTAAAAGGTCAGATTCATTCGAAATTTTGCTCACTTGTCCAGGACCGAGGACAATACAATAATTTAACAATTTTGTTCTACTGTCCAGAATCAGGATTAACGATTTCTCATTTTTAGATCCCATCCCACATCTGACGTCTAATTTCAGATCCCATTTCCAGATTTGACGACTAATTTCAGATTTGGCGACTGAAAGATTAAGTTACAACTTAGTTCGATTAACTGTAAAGGGTGTTTTTTAGATTTTTAAACTGTAATTTATTGGAAAATAAACTGACTCGTTTTGTTTCCACCATGCAATTTAAATTTTTACTCTAAATTGGAAGTATACGAACAATACAAACAATGGTGCTAGTATGCATTGTTTAAAGGTAAAAGTGTTTAATTTATAAATCACGACTTCTAAAAAATGTAAATTAAAACACAAAAGGAACATTTTTGAAAGCTCTACTCATCTTATAACTTTAAAGCTTTGCACACATATAATAAAAGCTTTTGTCAAAGAAGTTATTCGAAAAAAAAATTATGGGTTAAAGTGTACATGTATGAATTTTCATTGTTTGGTAGATTTTCCTATATTGCTCAACTATAAACTTAAGAAACAACTTAAAATTTTTAAAAAACTCTCATTAAAATAATAATGCAATGCATGCACATGAATTAATGATTGTAAGACCAGTCGACTATTAAAAAATGTTCTTTCAATGTTCGTTTTTAACATGGAAATGCTGAGTGAAGTGACCTCCTCCTCTTCCCGTAAAAAATGAGTCCTTTTGCAAAGGGAGAAGAGGAGAACTGGATAATATATTTCACTTACGAAAACTTCCCGTATAAAATAAATGCAAAAATACTACAACTGCATATTCCTTTATTAAACTTGAGCTTTTAAAAGGATGCTCAAAATATTTAATTTTACGTTCCAATAAATACGTTCCGTTTTAATTGTACGTTCCAATTAAATTTAAGTAGTTAAAACATTAAGAATCGAGATATTTTTAAAAAAAGGTTTCACGGTACATAAATAATTAATTTTTGGAACGGAATTATTAACGAGAAGTTAACCACATTACCTCATCACTTTTCTCCCCCTTCTGTTTTAAAAGAATTTAGTTTACAAGCACAAAGACAAAGAGGAAAAGCCAACTGTTTTTCCACTTAAAATAAAGATGGAGTGAGTTTCTTAAGGCTGTTGATCAAAAACAGAAGAACTTCAAAATTTTGCATTAAATTTCATGAAGTTCTTGTGAATGTTTTGTTCGGTGTTTTTTATTTTATTTATGCATATATATGTATCTATGTAAATAAAACGTACTCCAATAAACATAATTTTGATGAATACATGTTTTTTTCCTATATCCTTTAACGCGAAATTCTCTAACCACGAAAAAAATATTTTAGTTCCCTCAGTTTCGAGTTAAACGATTTTCACTATATATTAAAATCCCCAAGTCTGTTCGTGTTAAATTAAGATAACAATTTTCCTTCAGGCAAGAATGATACCTAATTTTGTTTTGTAGCTAGGATTGGATATTTCGAGTTATAATTATAATCATCTCGGACAAAATGATGAAACATTTACTCCAATTTCTGAAATTAAGATGTTCGAAGTACGTTCCAATAGTAGTAATTTTCTTTCGTGAAGGCTATCAAAAAATGAAATCGAAATAATACATGAATAGATAATTACTTCACAAAAATGAAAATAAAATTCCTTTGAAGAAATAAAAGTTTCTACGCTTCTATTTCCAAGGTCGTTATTTAAGGAAATACTCAAAAAGTTTTTAATTTTTTCGTTACTTATATAGTCTGTTGAATATTAACAAAAGATTTAATGTGATGCATGATTAGTTTTTGACTGAATGTATTTCAGCAAATTATTTCAAGTAGTAAGCAACCAGAAAGAAGTCGATTTCTTCAGAATTCAATTGAACTGTTTATTTATTTCGTCATTTTGTACGAAATTTTCTGTTCTATGAATTCAAGTTCTTTCAATGAGTCCCCCCCCCCCGCTGTGTAATGGAATTGATACATTTGAAGTCTATCTAAACTAAAGTCTTCACGCTGGCGTGGTATTGAAGATTGGAGAGGGGGTCTCCAGTTCTCATCCTCTTCATTTGTCCATGGTTCTGTAGTGTCGCGAACCCTTCAAATTACCCCATTTCTTGGTAGTGCGAGAGATCACACAACTTTTTGCAAAAAAGCATTTTATTAATTAATTAATTTTTAAAAAATGAAATTCAATATTAATTATTCTAATCTTCTTAGCTTTACGTTGGAGAAAAGTTCAAATCCGAAACAATATTTGTGATCTTCATACAACTGTCTCCCGAGTGCAGCCGTCCCCGCAACCCCTGTCGCTGGTTTCGCCCTCGATCAAATCACTCGAGCTGCTGCTCCGCATACACCGGCACTTAGTCTTTAAGAGGTCCTCGCAGTTCCTTTCTCTTGTTCCTTGGAGTGCAGCTGTCTCCGTAACCTCTATCATGTGTTTTCGAAGAAGCAAAAAAAAAAAAAAAAAACTTATGTTGAAGATGGATCAGAAGATCCTCCTCAACTTTCGAATCGACCCTTTAAACTATCTGGACAGGCATCTTTCAAGCCCCCACTAATCTCTGATTTGCGAGCGTAGCGGATCTGCACACTGCACTCCTCGTCTTCGTCCCATCTCTATTGGTTCTTTGAGACAATAGATGGGTGTGACTGAGCTCAACTTCGTGGCCGTACCTCGTACACCATATAGAGGGTCTATCAATCGATCTGTCACTTTGACTCTGAGGATATCCTCTAAGGTATGCCTTTATCACAACAGGCTGAAAAATTCTTTTTCATTCAAATAATTCGCGGTCCACATGTGCGAAGAAATCAAACAATAGAGACTGTTCACATGAGTGTCCTTTCTTTTAATCATTATGGCTGAACGTCATCTGGGTGTCGGAGAAGAAAGAGGTGTGGTATCAACAAAGCCGTTATCAGAATCGGCTCACATTTGTTTTGCCCCCAGTCATGAAGGAAGCATATACGGTTTCTTTTGAGGCATTAAAATGTCCCATCTTGGCATTCAGCTCACCCCGTTCATCAAACTTGACAAGTATTGTCGTAAAGCGTACGTTTAATGAGCCAGCGCTATAGTTCATAATTAAGAAGTCCGTCGTGAATGACATTCTTCCGTCGTCAATGACATAGCTTTATAGTGTGACACATTAATAGTCAATCAATCAATCCAACGAATCGACGTTCCTTCCACAAATTAACGCTAATTGATTCCGAACTGAAGCGAACTGCACTTTCTAGTTTTTCTGTAGTGAGTGTTCAATAACGTTGAGAGCTATTTACAAAGTATCTCATAATTCTGAACCAACAGAATAGTGTTTCTCAAACTTTTTTTTTTATTGTGGCACACTTTTAACAATTTCAAAATTTGGCGGCACACTAACAATGAAATAAGTTTGAAAATATTTTATTTATCTGTAATACACTATGTAAAATGATTTATGATAGTAATTTTCAGTGTTGAATAAAATAATATGTACGACAAAGACAACAAAATGTTAATAAAATACTATATAAATTAATGAGTAATTAATTAGAATACATTTAATTAATGTGACCTTGATTATTTTTGATAATTTCGTTTATGTTGGGTCGTAAGAATCATATCACTCTCGTTTCGAATTCGCGCAAATAAGACGTACAAAATTGTAAAAACATTTTTAAAGCTTTTTTGGCTATTATGAGATAATCACCACTAATTTTAATCCAAAATCAATTCATTGACTCTTTCGAATGTTTTGAAATTAAATCTCGATTACTACAAGGCGAAACTAGTTTTCTCTCTTCATTCAAAGTTAATTCATATACAGATGTATCCGTTACCACAAATGGATTACGAGCCCCAAATCAAATTTTTATATTCATCTATCCAGATGCGTAACGGAGGATATAAGCCCCCCCCCCCCTGCAAAGTCAGGCTTCGGGCCTCAAGCAGGATTTTACAAAGGGACTTGACGTCAGTCAGGCTTTGGGCCCTCTAGAGTCCTGCGTACCCTGCGATTTGGGGGGGGGTACATTACGCCACTGTATCTATCCACGAAAGGATAAGTTACATATACCACGTAAACCCTTTATTTCTATAAAACGGCCGAAGATTTGGTTCCGGATTTTATTTTTTTTTTCTTCAGAGAATAATTAATAATTTAGCAGCATACTTCAAGACTTTTGGCGGCACCATGACCGTTTTACACACAACAATTTTTCAATAAATGGTTCAATAATGGTTCGCACGAGGAAGCATTAAGTTAAGATTTATATTTATATATTCCGATATATATAACGTTACTAACACTGAAAGCGATATGCCCAGATCAAATTTGACATCGATTTAACGGTAGGTGCAACTTGCGTCTTTTCCGTCATAGATGCATTTATCACTTGTCTTCTATTCCTCTCAGTAGAGATTTATTTGTGTTATTACTCTCAAGTTGTGTGTGTGTGTGTGTGTGTGTGTGTGTGTGTGTGTGTGTGTGTGTGTGTGTGGTGTGTGTGTGGTGTGTGTGAGAGAGAGAGAGAGAGAGAGAAAGAATAAATATATTTTTGATGAAATAAAAGAATTTTTTCAATTCGTTATCTGGTCGTTTCTATGTTTGGCGCAGCCCTAGAACCTTTACTTAGAATGCCACATCTCCTCAAGTTTGTACAATCCCCCCCCCCTTCCTTATTCCTCAACATCAAGAAGGAAAAAAGTTGTTTTCAGCCTTAGAAAATATATAGCAAATTCAAATTTTAAAAAAATTCCCAACTTCAGTGTAAAAAGATAACGACATTTTTTTGTCGAAGTAAATTGTTTCCGTTCCATATTTAACCCATCATAAAAGAAAACAAATTTGTTTTCGTCAACGTTGATTAAACATTTCATATTTGTTTTAGCCTTTCCTTATGTCAATAAAATTTTCCCATAAACAAGGGGGAAAATAATCCTTGTTTATCTTTCTGATTTCATGGCTTACAAGATCGATTGATTATTTCAAAAAAGTTTCTGATGACAACACAAAATGTGCAATTAATAAACAAAGCATTACTTATCTATACAAATAAATAAAATTGAAGTGCGTGTTTGTAATTTCAAATTAACAACTTTTTACTATATGCATTTAAAAGTATATTCGGTACTTATATCAAAAAATCAATTTTTAAAATTTTTGTCTGTCTGTCGGTCGGTCTGTTTGTTCCGGCTAATCTCTGAAACGGCTGGACCGATTTTAAAAATTATTTCACCAATGGAAAGATACATTATCAGCGAGTAACATAGGGTATATTTTATCCTCGTATTCCCACGGGAACGGGAGCTACGCCGGTAAAACCGTTGGGCGTGGCTTACTCCCCGCCAAGTTGGCGCAAGATCATGCATTTTGTCAAAACCGGAAATTTTAACAAATAAATAAAATTGAATTTTTGTTTGTAATTTCAAATTAACAGCCTTTTACTAAATGCATTTAAAAGTATACACTGTACTTATATCAAAAATTCAATTTATAAATTTTTGTCTGTCTGTCTGTTTTGGCTAATCTCTGAAACGGCTGGACCGATTTCAAAAATTCTTTCACCAATGGAAAGCTACATTATCAGCGAGTAACATAGGGTATATTTTTGCCCTGTATTTCTGCGGGAACGGAAACTACGCGAGTAAAACGGCGTGGCGTTGCTTACTTCCCTCCAAGTTGGCGCAAGATTATGCATTTTGTCAATCCGGAAATTTTAATAAAAATTTTCTCACATTTGTTTCAAATATCTGAAACATATATATATATATAGTGTAATTTAATATCTTTACAAAAAGCAATTTTTTAAATGGTTTTTTATTAAATGTCAAGTGTTCATTACATTAGATTTATTAAATGTCAAGCTCAAACTTTGAGAAATATTGCCAAGTTGGCTAAGAAATTATCTATTCCGACAATCTCAGAAATTTTAATGCAAATTTTCAAAGAGAGAAACGACATAAAATTTTACCAAATTGTGTGATATTATAAGCTCTATGGTAATATTAAAGCACAGCTTTATAAAAAGTTTTGATGAATCTAATATTTCATACTTTGAATTATTTTTAACCTAATTCCACAATATTCATATTTTGCACAAAATTTTTCACTTATACTGAATTTAGATATTTTACATGGAGGTATTACTATGAAGATATGCTAGATATTACGATGGAAGAAACCATACAATGTCCAATGTCAATCACCAAATAAAATTAAGGAAAGAAATAAAAACTCCAAGAAAAGTTTTTTGACGCCTTTATCCACTTCCTGAAGAATTAAATTTTTGAAGTGAAATTTCTATGCTCACGGAGTGAATGGAAAATGCCCAGTTTTGCGTAACAGGGAGAAAATGAACGGAAGTAGTGATTTCCCCAGCCATCTCCCCCAAATCGTCGCAATGGTGAGGAAATAGCGAGCGGGAGGAAAAAACAGCGGGGTCTGGAATATATTATTTTTCTCAGAACCAGCCTAGAGGCATCTAGGCTTCTTCTTCTTCAGTTAGCTATTGAACCTATGAGAGGGAGTAAACAGAGTGAAAAAAGAGAGGGATTCGTCTTTGCTAAAAATAGCATCAGCGGTCAGGAATTGGTGGTGGTGGTGAGGAATTCGTTTCGGTAGAAACGAAGAAACTGCAACTTTTCTACATTCGTTCTTCACGTGGTTGGGTTTTCGATTCGTTTTGCTCGATGGGGGGGGGGACACCCTGTGACTTGCGTCATATCCGTGAAAAAGTTGGATGATTACTTTCCGATTGGTCGACTCCCCCCTCCCCTTTTTCTCACCAGACCAGGGGACATTTGTCAACGGTTATATGTGTTGCAATGTTTGCGTTACGGTGTAGAAAAAATAGCTCTTGCAGCAAAAACGTTCCTTCGTAAAATATTTCCTTAGATTGTTGGCCACATGGTGATGTTTTCGGCAGCTAATTTTTTTTTTTTTTTTAATTTTCATTTGCGTCGAATTATTATTGATTCTACTCAGAATGCCTAAATCAAATGCACAAACAGGAAAAGAGTTTCGTGAAAGAAAAAGAAAAGAAAAACTAGCAGAGAGTCCAGTCGAAAAAGTGATTAAAAAAAACAGAAAAATAGTGCAAATTCATCAAGCGCTACTGCCAAATCTCGATCAGAGTACATGAGAGAATATCGAGCACGAAAAAAACATTGCAAAATACTCTCTTAATGCCGAGTTTAATGACTGATGATGGGAATGCTATTGAGACTCATCTAATTCCAGAACAGATTAATACGGACTTCGTGAACCACCCTGTACAGTCAACAAGTACAGAGCCCTCAACAAGTCTAGTGCGTATTGGAACTGATGCATGTGAATCGATAATAAATGCTATCTTACGTTACAAAGACTATGATTCCCATAAAAATGCTCACAAAAATTTCCCAAAGCGATTCGTTGATAATCCTTTCGGTCACGGGTGTTCGATTTGTGATGGACTATAGTTTAGAGATGATTTGAGAACGCCTTTTTCTGAGCATAAAAATATTTTACAAAATATTTTACAGGGAATTAATTTAGAAGACGTTAAAGCGTGCTACAATTGCTGACAAAGTTAATTGGAGACTTTAATGTTAATTTTGCTTCAGAAGAAGCCAAACCACTCATTGAATTTTTGAAACGAACACTGCATTTGACAATGAACACTGGTGCTAGAGAAGGAATAAGACACGGAACCACGATCGATGCAGTTTTCTCACGTTTTCTTGATCGACTACAATCGAGGATTTTCATATCCTACTTCAGTTATCTCAAAAACCCATTGTTTTTTCTTGGAAAATGATAATGTAGAAAATTGAATAAAAATATTCTTTTCATACAATAAATGAATTTTGAATTTTATTTGAATTTAATAAGTTCCCCCAGCAGTTTAATATATTTAGATGTATTTCTGCACTTACGACCAACGTCGCCAAAGAAGTTTCACTTCTATCGCGTGGCATTCCAAGCACCATTTTTTTCTTTGATGCTCAAGCCTTTACGTTTTGACATTTTTGAGCTACAAGAAACGAAGTTACCTGTACGACTGATCAACACTACAAATGAACGGAGACTAGTTCAAGGACACGAGGGTGAAAGAGAATATCGTAGATGTTTCCAGTGAACTGGACAATGGGGATTAAACTTCTTGGATGAAATGCCCAGAATTCTATTGCTCTCGGTGAGTTAGGTACCTAATAAAACCAATCCATGACTACCATAAAATGTATTAAAAGAGAGAGAAACTTGGAATGTTTAGAAATACTTTAAAAACAGGGAGAAAAAAATTGAATCACAAGAGAAAAAGTTTGTTATATAGAAAATGCACTTCGCTATTGGGTGGGTATTTTACGAAGAAAATTGGGAAATCTTCTTGGTTCCAGTAAAGAGTTGGCTATCTAGAAAAATTCGCACAATATAGAGGTTCGCAATATGGAGGTTCGACTGTATTTAAAAGTTTTCTAAATTAAGAGATTGATTGTCTAAAAAACATCGCACTCAGTAGCAATATGAAAGCTATTGGCGACGGATCTCGGTAGTTTTTGAAAAACGGCCAAGTGATGACAACTCCGATCGACATCCCTTTGTATATCTCATTGTATGTAACTAAGCATAATACTTAAAGAAACGTGAAAATAGAAGAATTTTATTTTAATATTTTTACTTTTAAAATTTTCACACAACTGTTTTATTTTATAATTGTGGAACACAAAACACCTTAAATGCTTACTTTTCATAAGTACACTTCGCATGCTATGAAGAATGTTTCATACATCACAAAAAAAATTCTCTCATACTTACAAAAATGTGTAATAACTCCCCCTTGTCTACATTGAAACCCGGCTAAATGTGTAAAAAAAGGAAGAGAAGGGTGATTCGACATGATAATTTCAAATTATTTATTCAACGTTCAAATTAACTCAAAAACAATTCAATGAACCGCAATAAATAGGATGTTTCCGATTAGTCAAAAGAGGGAGGGAACTAGAGTCGCGTTTTTGGAGAACACATCTAATAAATTAGCCACTTTGTAAAAATCAATATTCTACCTTAATATTGCTTTAAACGGTAGATATGTAACTAATTGCCACTTAAACCTCTTTAATACTTTAAATATCAAACGTAATAAAGGTGACTAATACCTGAAATGTAGTCAGTCTTCTAATGTATAAAGGTTTAATCTTTCAATTTTTTTATAAATGTCACCTTCCTGTCTTTATTCTCTCACACGGACTTTCTAACCTTCTTCTGTATTTCTTCTTATCACTTCTTCACTCTTCTTTTCACTTTGTCACCTTTAGTTAACTAATTTTCTAACTCTCTAACACGAACCTGAACTATATATAATAAACTTAGTTTGCATATCTTGTCTTCTTCTTAAGAGAAAGTTGATATTTTTCATAGCCCCAAAGATTTCCCAAGAGGGTTAGTGAAATGACGCGTATAGATCCGTCACAAATGTTTTATGATCTTACCTCTTTTTCAAACGGTTGAGGATTTTGTGTGTGTGTGTACATACACATATATGCGCACACGTGGCGTAACGGAGAATATAAGTGCCCCATGCAAAGTAAGGTTTTGGGCTTCCAGCCAGATCTTACAAAGGGTATGTACTCGGTGTCAGTCAGGTATTGGGACCCCTAAAACCCTGACCCCCCCCCGCGAAGAGGAGGTGTACGTTACGCCACTGGCGCACACAATTAGAAGCGTGGTATAATACTATGTCTTACATTGCAATGGGGACACAGGTATTATCGGCTCTTTTGGATTATCTTTCCATTTTTATTTCTTCTCAAGCAACAAATTGCTCGTTGCCATGCCAATACCCAGTGGTCGGCAACCTTGTCATCCATAAGAGCCAAATATAGATAATACACAATTAAAACTTATTCAAAGAGCCATTTTTTTAACATATGCTTTGGTTTAGTAGGAGACATTATTACGGAAATAATTAGCTTTAAAAGTACACTCTTTAACGTGCCTTTGCCAAATATAAGTTTTATATATATATATATAATTTTACTAACAGTAAACTAAATAAAACTTATGTGTGTGTGGTATCATACTTATATAAAGATAATATTTATTTAAAAATATAACAAGTAAAATAATATAAAAGTTATTCTTAAAAATAACTACAAATACTCCACTAATGTGAACATTGGTCTTGCATTTCCTTGGAAAGTAAGGGTAAGTCAGGTTTGTATCATGTAGTTTTTAATTTGAGGCACGATTCCAAGTTCTCCTCTATAAGCCGATTTCCTAATTTACTATTGTTCATGTTTGAAAATGATTGTTCACATGAATATGTAGACCCAAATAAGGAAAAAAAAACAGCAAACGCTAGTTTTTTCAGTTGATCATATGAGTATCATCATATATTCCTTGGAATATATTCAGTTGATCATATTACTACATAATCCAACTGTTAAAAATCGACATTTCCCTCTCCAGATCTTTTAAAGCAGACCACTTGTGTTATAAACTTAGTTCACATTTATTTCTCTCCAATAGCTCTAAATCAGCACAAAGACGCTCGAATTGTGAGCTCCATAATTCTTTACTTTTTAAATCCAGCAACTGCATTTCAAAGCTGCCAATATCAATATTAAAGGGTGAAAAATTAAGTTCTGTTACAGTGGCATTCAGATGTTTTATTACAAAAGCTAGCGTCCCTTTGCCGTTTCTGAAGCCTATGAACCTGCTGAGAAAAGTTTTCTTCATATTTATTAGTGTTGTTTTGAAGTAGAAAATGTCAATATTAGACTTAATTTCTCGTCAATATTTTAAAGGCATGGAAAGTGAATTGGGGTTTCTCTTTCAAAATCTTCAGCAAAAGCGACAATTTGTTTTCGAATGAAATTATTTCTTCTAACATCGAAAAAATTGTGTTTCCTTTTCCTTGTAACTTACGATTAAGCTGATTTAGATCAGAAGTAACATCACCCTTAAAATAAAATTTCTGGATCCACAGATCATTTGTTAGCTTTGCATAATGAACATTCTTCTGCAGAATAAATGCTTTAATTTCAGGAAACAGTGAAGCAAAACGTTTTAAAATGACGTTTCTCTCAATTACCAACGAAACTTGTTATGCAGCAGCAGATCTGCATATTCACTTTCTACCTCGATTAGAAATTCTTTAAATTGGCGATGGCAAAGAGCTTTAGCTACAATAGAGTTGATAATCTTAATCACCAATTCCATTACTAAGCAAATTTCTCCAGGAAATGTCTGCGCACATAGTGCTTCTTGATGAATAATACAATGGTAAGTAAGTATCTAGTAATTAATTTTTTCTTTCAAAATAGCAACAAAACTATTTCTTTCACCTGTCATATTCTTCGCTCCATCCATTGAAATCGAGATAATTATTTCTAATGGAATTTGATATTTTTCGAAGCACTCAATGACAACATTTGGTGTATCAACTCCATGTGTTTGTCCTTTGTGTGAGTGGCAATAATCCCAAAAGTTCTCCCTTAGGGCCTGTAGTAGAGATAAATCGCACAAAAAGAGAAACTTGCGATGCGTCATTTAAATCACAAGACTCGTCAACTGCTATTGATAAAGTGGAAGCCAATTTGTTGGTTAGTTATGTTTGCAGACATTTTTACTGTTCTACCTTTTACTGTTTTAGCAGACAAAGGTATCTCTCAGATTTATTTTTAAATGTCTGCTTTATTCTTGAAATCTCGAAAAAGCTCTTCGGATGCACTTATAAAATAACTCTTAAAAAATTATCCGTCTGTATATGGCTTTCCTCTTTCAGCAATCTCCTGACTAACTACAAAACTACGACGGTAATTTTTCGCAGAAGAGCCGTAGCCGAGGAGTCAAAGAGCCGGAGGTTGCCGAACACTGCCAATACCTGTTCTTTATCGAATATATTCAAGAATCTAAATTCTGTCTTCAATGAAAAATTCCCGTCTTCGCCGCTAAGAAAATCCCAGATGAAAAGTATTTCAGTGCCATGGACAAACTGCATCTCTTAAAAACGCACACTACCACTAAAAAATCTCACTATTAGAATTAAAAATATGTGCAAATCAAAGATAGATAGCAGAAAATATCAGTGCCCATACAGAGTGTACGGACAAACAGGTTGTGACCCGCTTTCAGTAGCCCGTACGGAGTACGGGCAAACCAGTTAAGGGGTTAAGCAAAACATTATGGTTTTATCAACACATATCACTTGAAACAGCATGACATAATTATTAGAAGCATGTTAGCAGTAATCTTAATAAGGGAAACAAACTCTAAAATAAGCTAAGGCTGAATATAGGTCATTACAAAAAAATCTTTCAGTAACAAACTGCGCAATTTTTATCTGAATAATATTTTTTATACGTATTTGCTTAGAGCTAATGATGCATGAAATGACCGTATGAATATATATTTTTTTCCATGAATATATTTTTTGTTTGAAAAATACGTAACTTTAACCCTGAAGAGAATTTTCAATCAATCAGATTTGCAAACTGAGAGGCAAATCTGTTGTTCCTTTAAAAAAAGACATTAAGTGGTTACAATCTTCTTAGAAAAGTGACAATAAAAAAAAAAGAAATTTTAAAAAATGAGAATTTTTTTAATGAATTTTTTTAAAAATACATATTTAAATGCATTTAGTCAAGTGATGATTACAGAAGACTTTTCAGTTCATACACAAGTTTCCGATTACTACGTACGATATATATATTTAAAAAAAATTCTCAAGATATTTAATTACCAGAGTAGAATATTATAATGTGTATGTAAGTACAAGAAGTTATCAAATTCATATAATTTTTCTCGAGTTAATTTTTGCTGTTATGAATTATTTCTAATACCAACACTAAAACTTTGCAGATTCACTAAAATTTTTATATATTTATTTTTCATGAATAAGTTATTGTAATTTTTTTTTAAAATTCGAGATAGCAAAGAATATACATTTCTATATAAAGTTTCTCTTTTCTATTTTATTGATATTGGATTATTTACAACTCATTTCGATGGACAAGTTGCACTGGCACAGCTAGTCCTGAGTGAGCACAGTATCTAAATTCCTTGAGAGCCCGTGTTTGGAAATGGAATCTTTGTTAGTGGGACAATAAAAACACAAAGATTTTTTACTTCTGTTGGGGCCCTGTAGCTTGAGTGGCCCCGTGTAATTGATACGGCAGTAGTTTAAGCCCCTGTAAAGTTGTCCATGTTAGACCTTCAACACTCGTCATTCCTCTTGCCCTTTTTTGAGAGAGTATCAACATTTTCGGATTCTATCTCTGCCTTACAAGCTTGTCAGGAGGGTGAGTGAGTGAATATTAACGTCGCACTGTTCAGTTACTCGAGGGTCTTTGGCGACGGACCTCGTAATTTTGAACCATGGTCAAGTGACTACGGCGACACCTGAGCTGGAACCCTCCTCTCCTAACTACCACACCACACCAACGGGAGGACGCTTGAGCTCTCGACATTGATTTAACGTGCATCTATCCCCTACATCTATCTTTAGTGGTACTGGGCTCGAACTCGTGACAATCCAGTCACGATCCCATATCTTGATCACTAGGTTACCGCGGCCACAGCTTGTCAGGAAGATAGGGGTTTCAGCGTACAAAACTGTGGAGTGCTCCTAAAGAGGATTGTGATAATTTTTTTCCCCCAATGAGTAACTTTCCATTTTGATCTTAACCTGGCACTTCACGCGCAGGATATGTCATGCCCACCACCTAACTTTTTTCAAGACTCCATCAAAGTCTTATTCTGAAAATAATTAGTTTCTCGTGTAGCTGACTTTAAGGTCATTTCCTTTGAGGAGCCTTAGCTTGAAAGCGAGTTCTAAATGTATATTTTTGGATACCACCTCTTCGGATATGACATACCCTGCGCGTGAATCGCCATTACAGTTCAAAATGCATGATCACGCTTTAAAATCTTTCTCATGCATAGACGCATTATTGTAGTTGTGATGAAGAAATGTGTTATTTAAGTAATTTAATAGGTACAGAGTATTTAATAGATATAGTACAACAGTATTTGAGGATGAAGAAAGTCTCTTTGCGGGAATGATGAGGAAGAATCAAATGATGAAGAGTATAATAGTAAGTAGTATTGCTCTACTCTGAACTTTAATTAAGCATTTGTTATTAATAATTAATTTTATTAATTAATGCCAATTATTTATTAAATAATTAATTTTTTTACTATTTTTTGTTTTCTAAAATCAACAAAATCAAAAGAATGTTGGGTGGTGTATTGGAGCATGATACGAGAATCATGCTTTCGACAATGGATCCCCCTTCCCCTTGAAAAATTCCTATGTACCCCACGGATTCACGCAATCATGTTTTGTGTGATTCTAAATAAGCCATGACTGCTGCTCATTTGGACTAATGTTTTCTGCCCTAAATGACTTGGACTGTATTGTTAACAAATATCGCAGAGCTCGTTGCCTAATGACTTAATGGTCAATACCTAGCGTTTGTTTAGCAAAAATAAAGTTGTTTGCTTCGAACTAAATTATATACCATTATTTACTTCATATTTCAGTAAATAAGGAGTTTGAAATAATTCAAAACTCCAGAACCAATAGTCCAAAAAAGAAAAATCACTGATTTTTTAGATCTAATTCAATATTAAAGAATCGTAATTGATAGAAACGCAATATTTTTCCGATAGTGACCAGTAATTTGTCCGATTTAAAACAATAAAAAAAGAATTATGTTTTACATCTTTTAAAATGCTAGATATTCTTTCATAAGCTAAAGAACTTCTTTCAGCAACAAAATGCTACAGCTTTCGAAAGTGAACACGAAATCTAATTAACTTCCCCCAAGTAACTCGAAATTTAGGAACGTCTATATACATCTTGTTCGACTCGACAATGTTCGGAACCATGATTCTACAAAAACATATAAATGATTATATATTTTAGTGTCACTTGAATTAGAATATACATGTAAAACTGTCTTAAGATTATTATTACAATGAAAAAAACGTTGAATGTGCATCTTTTGGCGAAAAATGAAAAATAAAATAATGATGACATATATTTTCAAAATATTTTCCTATTATGAAAAAAATAATAAAACATAATAATATTATTTTGCCTATATAAATAGTAAAGACATCTCTACAGAGCCTAAACTAGAATTTGTAAAGAATTTACATTTTTTACAGAGTTACACCATCAATCGAAATAATAACCGGTGTTTTTTTTGTCAAAATGTCTCCATTCTGATATATTAAAATATATGAATAAATTCACATCTAAATTATACATTTCAAAACTCCTAGTTCAGACTCTGTACAGAAGTCTTAGCTATATATAGGCAAAATATTATGATTATAGAAGCCTTTTCCATTAAAAAAGAATGTTTTGAACTTTTTTTAGCCAAAAATATTGTACTTAAATAATTTGTTATTGCAATACTATTCTTAAAACAATTTTATATGCGTATTATAATTCAGGAGACACAATATCAAAGAACTTATACAAACATATATTTTTTTCAAAATCAAATTTTCTAAAAGTAGTTGAATACCTTAACTTCAAGGCCCATGGCCTTACGGCTCTAAGAATAAGTAATACTTTTCATTGTTTAATTTGTAAAATAAGTTCATTTTAAAATATGAATGAATTCGCAACAAAATGTCATTGGAAAAAATGGAAACACTCCTTCAAATAATGTTATGTATACATTATTATCACAGGCACTTAAAGTCTGAAGGCACCAAATTCCTGCCCCTTTTTTATTTGTGTAACCAGTATTGGCGATGCAGTTTTTTCCAAATCAAGGTTACGGGGGGGGGGGGGCACATCAATAACTGTGTTGAGAGAATAACTTATTTTTCTCACATTAGATCTTTCCCATTAAAAAACAAAACACCATCCATAACATCAAGTGAATACTTTTATTTGTTTTCCATAACATCGAAAATTCAAAAGAAGACTAAAAAATTTTTGCAATTACACGCATCATGTTATTTTTTCCCATTCTTGATAAAAAATGCAACAAAAAAAATTCAATTTCTCAGAAGAACAGAATAAAACAATATTTATTATAGAAGATCATTCACGCAGATAAAAAAAGAAAAATAATAATAATAAAAAATTAGAACGGGTTTCCATTTTTTTCTTTCTTTCTTCTTCAGCATCCACTTCAAAAAAACCGACAGTAGGCTTCCTGAGCGTAGGTTTTCCATTTGCAAGTGCCATATTCGAAGCTTCAATAAATTCCATTCCTTTTCGTATTCAAAACGCGTCTTAGGTTATTTGAATCGAAGGAAAAAAAAGATGCAAGTCACTCAAATCGGTAGCAATAAGGAAAATATTTAGATATGAAACGGGTTTTTATGAAGATTATGTAGAAGGAAAATAATATTTCTCATTTTATGTCCATTTTCAGAAAGAGCTTTTAAAAAGATTCAACCTCCGTAGATTATAGAGTACAGTAAAGATTTGAAGATTAAAATTTGCATGCGCAGAAGCGTAAAACGAATTTTAAAAGAAGAAAGATTTTCATTTTGATTGCCCCCTTATAAAGCTCTCTCTGTCACAAGAATAACTTTTTATCTCTATATCACATACTGGATCTTCCTAATTTAAACATTTATAAGACTCCTTTGTCCCTGCACAACAAAATATGTTTCAATCGCAGAAAAAATCCAGATTTTTTCGAACATATCTTCATAACAATGGCTGGTTTGATTTGAAATATTCTTTACAAAATGCAAATTAAATTCAAAACTTCTGCAGTAAATAATACATTTTACAACGTCGAAGAAAATGTGCTTTGAGAAATAATTAAATCAAGAAACGCAATAACCGATGGCATTTTCAATTCAATTTCTCCATGTAACTTTAATGCATAAGAATGGAAGAATATTTTTTTATTTTGTTTCATTATGTTCACTTTTTAAACAAGAAAAATGTTGTACACGGTTATACTTTTAATAAACACAACAGTTATAGTAATTTTTTTTTATATAATTAAACATTTGAATTTCGATAGTTTGAAACAAGTGATATTTCACTATTCTGACACATAATAATATAATAATAACGTAGTGAAAGAATAATATCTCACATGAAAGAGACACAACACGGTTCAGACGCACAAATATCAGTCTAAAAATCAAATTTTTTAGACTAAATTATTCTATATATATTTTATAATAATCTCACATAAATTTAAAAGTTCTAATTTAATGAAGAAGAGTACATAGTTATTATAACTTTTATGCTCACTTTTATTCACATTTCAATGGTAAGTAAAACTTTAACTGTAACCAGGGACAATTAATTAGATTTTGTTAAAGTAACAACTGCTAGATGGCGCCACCAGACAGAATGCTTGCACTACTTCCCTCTGGAGGAGGAATGGAAGCCACATGGGTGACTCATTGGGCTGCTGAAAATCGCACAAGAATCCTTCCCAATGCTATTTTTGTTTGCACATGCATAGAATTACATATAAATTATTCACTAGAAGATGCCTAAGTACAGGAAATAAATCATATTAGCCCAAAGAGGAATTATTTTTGTTTATTGGATGATTCCTGATTCATAAGAACGGGCTATAAAATTGATTTATCTCAGACAAAATAAAATAGCCAGTTTTTCTTCATATAAGCTAAGGCTTTATTTATATATTGTGCCAAATACTTTGATATTTATAATAACTACTGCTACTAATATATCTAACAAAAGTTGGTATGCGTTTTTGAATCAAAGCAATAGACTTTTTAAAATAATTGAAGTTTGAATTTATAAATTTTTTAAGGTATTGTCGATAAACTCTCATAAAAAATTTATTTAACGAATATCAATCATGTTATCATAAAACCCATACCAACTTTTGCTATACATAGTTCGACGTATTTCCAAATCTAATTTCATGCGAGTGCGTTAATTAGGAGCATTCAAAATCACTTTATGAATTTTAAATGTTTTTTTTAAATAATTGGTTAGCTTTTTGTGGTTTTTAGAGCACAAATACTGTCTTTTGCATATACGTAGCGAGAGGCCAACCAAAAAACTTGCTGAAACCATTAAATCAAAAACTTTTTCATAAAACCATTAAAATTCTACGCAAAACAATACAGTTCACAAAACAGAAAGAAAAAAACTAGTAATTTAATGTAGATGCAAAATACAGTGACATCTTTTTATATTAAGTAGAAATAGTTTATAGGCAGTTAAGTGTTAGTAGGAATATATTACGAAAAACAAATTAGATATTCACTTATATCTAGCTTCTATTTAAAAAAAAATATTGTTCCATCTCATAATGTTTTAATAACTTGCATCCATAAAACCACCGACTACATTAAAAATCTCATATAAAACACACTATTTTTCTTAGAAATAGTATAGAATAGTTTAAAGAACAAAATATCTAACTATACAGAACGGAAATATATTAGGTCGGAGATTATGAAATGTCGGATTTTTCAGTGAATATATAAAACTGCATATCTTCTTTTAAGAGATGTTTATTTAACTAAAATATTCTCTTTTTGCTTCAACAAATTTTTTCCAACGAGATTTTAATGCACAGTTGCCTGTCTCAAAGAAATTCTGATCTTTAAAATCAGTAAACAATGATATGAAATTTTTCAGACAGTTTTCATTTGCGTACCGTTAATCCCGTAAAAACTGTTCTAAACGCTTAAAAAAAGATCCAGTGAAAAAAAAAGCTGGTAGCATCGAAATTCCATATTCTAATTCATTTAATTTCGCAATCATTTTGCACGACATATGCGGGGGAGGGTCGGCGTGGAAAAAATATTTAGCCATGTTGATTACCAAATGATGGGTAGATAATTTTCAATTGTTCACGGATTTCATCAATGTACATGCAGGAAAATAGATGCAGTTAAATTGGTTTCCACCAATGCTTTCAGATCATCATTTTTCACAGATGTTTTGAGAGTTCTACGTGGTTTATTTTGTAGGGAAAAATCACCAGACTGGCATTTTTTTAAAATCGAAGCTGCACTTTTAGATCGTTTAAAGCAGTGATCCCCAAACCCCGGGTCGCGGCCCGGTACCGGTTCATGGATCAAATGGTACCGAGCAGCTCAAAGAATTCCTGTTTTATTTACTGTAGTGTACTTCTCTCCGACACCATGAGAAATCTCTTTATATATCTATGTTAAATTAATTTATAATAATTTTTTGGTGTAACTGCTTTTTATTCTGAAGGAATATATTTGAATACAATTAAATTAAAATTATTTAAAATACAAACAATCCCCCCCCCCCCCCGTATCCTCAGCGAGCCACTGTAAAATTATCAGACATCAGACGTTGATTGGTCCACGGCAATAAAAAGGTTGGCAAGCACTGGTTTAAAGTACTCTCCCCCAAAGCCTGTTTTCCCCCCTATTTTTCCCTTTTTTTGTGTGTAGCTTTTGCGGGATTGTTACCAAGTTAGGCAAACAGTGGTTGAGTTCATACCCTTACGAAATTCAAAACAAATAGCAAAATGGAACACTTTTGAGAAAAATCTTTGTTGAAATGCAACACTGGCAATGGACAGTATGACTATAAACGGGTTATATATGCCAAAACAAAAGCATGACGAAAAAAAGGAAGACAAACGTCCACATGTAAAAAATAAAAAATGAAAAAAAATCCGAAATTTCATATGCTTAATATACAGGAATTTCTTTAATATTAGTACAGAGAAACAAGATCCATTAAATAGTTTTCAGAAACAATTATGGAGAGCTTTACGGCAAATTGCCCGCGGAAATACAGTATTTTTTTTAATCTACTATTTTTCAATCAATCTCTTTTAATGATAAACTTATCATCGAAACGAGATTCCGGTTCTGGACCTGACGATAAAAGAATAAATATGTATATACTAGATGCTATTAACCTACTACCACCTTAACAAAAGAAGGAAAAAAGAAAGAGTATTCGCGACAACAATTTTTGACAGTTGCCATCGCGCTCTAATGTAATACTAAAATTTAAATGATTCTTGTCAGAAAAACGAGGTTGCAGTTATAAAACTAAATATAGAAAGTTTATTTAGAGTTTTTTATCTTTCCATATTTATAATAATTAGAAATAATGTAATCTGTTTCAGAATGAGTGACATTTTTCTTTTCAATTCCTTTAAAAACGTCCAGTTGTTATGTTCTACTTTCCCGATATAGGTATCCCATGCATAATTATTTATATTTATTTAACACGCAACAATTATGAATATGAACTCAATTTTTTTTCAGGAATACTTTGAGAATTTATTTTAATGCCGCATATTTCTTTGTATTTAAGATATGTTTACATACAATTATTCGACGAATGGTTATTTAATGATAAACAAATGTATTTAAAATCGAGGTTATTCTAATTTTATTTAAATTCTGAAAGAACATACAATACAATCTCCCATAATTTTCTATTTTGTTATTAATTCGTGTAATGAAGCAAAAAAATATCGTAATTAAAGAACAAATTTATTGAAAATTAAATCACATCACAGAAGAATGTTTCTTTTTATGAAGCTCCCATTTTTTTAAATAAATCCACCTGTGTAAAGTTATTTTCTAGTAACTGATTCAATTTGGAGTACTTAGAACCTGTGCTAAATTCAAACTTTTCTGTAATTATTTTCTGGTTTCGCAATTTAATTTTGTTGTAACTTGTATTTTCTTCTAAATTTTGTTAAATTACTTTTCTGGGTACTTACGTATTAAATCATCGACCAATTTCGCAAATGAAAAGACGTTGCCAATTAAAAAATGCTGCCAAATACTGTCATTGTTATTGCTATGGTGTTCAAAAATGAATGGGAACGGCTTCCACTATTGGCTGCATATAACGACATTTCGCGACGTTTTTTGATTCCATGAAATTGGTCGACGTTATGATACGTATCTTTTTGTTGACCTCAAACTGATGCTTACTTTTATTACTATAGCCAAAAGAGTTTGATAATAATTTAATTGATTGAAATTATTAGGAGGATCTGTGAGGATCTGGCTTAGTAGGAATTCTGGAACTTTTTCACTTATGTTTTTAATTATAAGATTAAACCTCACAAGGCAGCGTTTCTCAAACTGTGAGGTATGCATTCCTAGGGGGTATGAAAACCCAATGAGGGGGCCACGACTATGTCGAAAATAAAGCATCGCTTATATATAAAAATATTATTAATTTACCGAAAGGAAACAAAACAAAATACATTCTGACATAATAAAAAATAAAATAATTAATTTAACAATACTAAGTTAAGAACAAGTTTAACAATTACCAGTGACCCTATGGACTTGTCTAAATATAAAAATAGATGTTTGTATATATGAAAGTGCTTCAATCCAACAACACGGTTCAACCGATCACTATAAAAATTTGCATGTATATGTTTTTTCCCCCTCTTGTGGAGAAAGTTTTTGTGCTATCCTCTTGTTGCAGCTCCCTACCTGGTGGCGTCCGTACTATTTAATTTTTCAATTCTCCCGTGCGAAGAACGGGTATAACAGCTAGTCATATATAAAAAGTTATATAAAATTTCATACTTATCTTGATAATTTGTACGGTTTATAATTAAAGTAGAATGAGGGCGGGGGAATTATGACTAAAAATTGGGTCGCAAATATTGAAATTTTGAGAAGCACTGTCATAAAGGAAAAATCATGGGGTTATGTAAATTCACACATAGAGCAGTCGTAAAACTAACAAAGGCAATGGGTTAAAATTCATGTGACGTCATAATCACATGATAATTGCAATCATGTATCCAGCCTATCAGTTCATGCTCCTCACTGTCCCCAACTTTCGTTTTTTACATAAACTCTCAGATAAAAATGCATATTTATAAAAAACTCGAATAAGATACGAGAACTTTTTTTTAATTATGGAAAATCTTTTGTATGTGTTTGTGAAGAATTTTAATACTTAGACATCTTTACTTAATTGTCAAATCTGAAATTTTGATTTTTACAAGTACAGCAACAAGAATAAGTGTCATTTTTGAATTGAATAGAAAACACGTGATCATCTTTACCACGTGACTGTCAAGAATATAGCCCACTGAACGTTATCTCAGTATGAAGTTGTTAATTATATTACTTTATTTTGTAAAGATTTCAAAAATCAATCAAAATAGAATTCAAGTTAAAACAGATTAAAAAGGCAGACCATAGGGAAGACAAGTTAGAGAAACTTTTTGCCCCTTAATTTCATTTAAACAGCTTTTTAATTTGTAATGGTCCTTACTTACCCTTCAGGACACTCATGTAAATGATTAATTATTGCTTGCCCGCCTGACGGGAATAACCGTGACTAGATCTTTTGAAAATTAACAGCTTTGCATAATTTAAAGTAAGATTGCTGTCGTACGATAAATTTTCACCAACAGCAAACTCCATCCACGGAAGTCATGAGTTTGGTAACTTCCGTAACCCTTCATATAAAATCCCGAGATTCTGAAAAATCCGCTCTCTTTCTCTTGTCCTCGTAATGTAGTACGCGCGTATGTCTTATTTGGGCTTTGTGTCGTCCATATCTATGTTTGTATATGTCTACATGTACAACAAACTGGATTAACCATCAACACAAAGAACTACCTCATCAATAACATCTATATTACATCAACCATCTAAAATACCGGTTATCAACTTGAAATTGGCGAGCAAACTATAGCAAAAACTATACAGTGGAATTGCATGAAAATTGGGTAATGGCTGAATAAAATTGTAATGTAGGACTATTCCTACTTTCCTCATGCCCTCATTGTCTTCTCTCGGACCCGGCTAGATGTGTGGGGAGAACTGAATAATAAGTCGACATGTGATTCACTCTTAATTATTTTATTGTCAAAATTATCAAGCAAACACAATAATAATCCAACTAAGATTGTTGATCAATACTAAGAGAGCGAAGGTGAGACCAATTCGCCCGGGGATAATATTCTCGGACCCTCAACTAATTTCTACGATAACTTATAAAAGCTCAATTTGAACTCCGCCGCACGCTAACAAGTTTTATATTCTCTAATTTCTATTTAAATAGTGCTCACAATACCTGTACTCTTGTGAAGTCTAAATCCTACTGTTGAAGCCTTGAACAGTGATACTTGACGGGATCAAATCCGATCCGATTGATCCTCACTGGGAAATCTTCAATTAACACTTTTATAAATTTAGATCCGCACTGCAATAACTCACGATCCTCCACTCACTAACTCTCAAAACTCGTGAATACAGAATTTATATAATAAACTTAATTTGCATAATCACGTTTTCTTACCTTCGGTGAAAGTTGGTTGAGGAAAATATTTCCCTAAAAGAGTCCCCAGGGTGTTAGTAAGAGTCGCGTATAGATCCGTCACAAAATGATGGGAATTTTATTGAGGGAAAAAACAATGAGTTTCAAAAACCACCCCTAGGTAGCATATCATAGCTTTATTGAGAACATATTCTACAAAAATTTACAAAACATGCTCGATATGTTGTCTGCTACCATTTGGAAGCGGCAGGCTAAGCGATGTGACACAACCACAATGATTATATCGGATGGTGCTCCTCCACACGTCGCCCATCGTGTGAAACAACTGCTCCGCCACCATTTCTGTGACGACAGAATCTTTAACCTGCATTTTCCTACAGCTTGACCTTCTAGATCCCCCGACTTGAGTCCTTGTAACTTCTGACTGTGGGGATACCTCAAGGTCATGGTCTACGGTGATCCCCATTACATTTCTTTCCGATTTTAAAGAAAGCATGGAACGCCATGTGCGTATCATTCTCCAGTTCAGACTGCTTTCAACAGTCGAACATATTTTACGCTTCCAGAAGGTAGCAGACAATGGTGGACAACAACAGCGCACACAGGAATCTTTCGGGAGGGGGGGGGCAAGGTCGGAAGTCCACTGTTCTCGTACCATGCTTCAATTCGCCGCCCAACACATATTCTTTTAATTTTGTCGATTTTGGGGAACAAAAAACAGTAAAAATTAATTAATAAATGAATAATTAGCATTAATTAATAAAATTAATTATTAATAACAAATACTTAAGTATTAAGTACTATATACATAAAATTATAATCAATCGAAAAAAAATCAAGGGCTTTGGGGGGGGGGGAGTTCCGGAGCCCCAGGACTCTCCCTTTGTATGCGCCACTTTGGACAACATATACAGCATGTTTTGTAAACTTTTGAAGAATATGTTCTCAATAAAGCTATGATAGGCCACCTAGGGATGGTTTATGAAACTCGTTTTTTTCCATTGATAAAATTCTCATCACATCATTCTGCCATTATCCATTTTTCATGAAATTTCGCTGAATAGTTTTTACTACAGACTGCTCACAAATTTCAAGTTTAATTATGGACACCTGGAATGATTATCGTTAAAGACAGAATTTCTTACCAATCTCTCCACGTCTTCATATATATATATATATAAACAAAATTTCTCTATACAAGAGAGAGATGAATAAACATGATCAAACTGAAAAGAATTAAAATTGTAAGATAACCAGACAATAGATTTTAAATGGAAATAAGAAAAATTAAAAAATAGAGTTAAATATAAAATATGGACGGTACAACAAAGAATACAAAAATGAGCTGCAGCAGGCTACGTAACGAAGACAAGAGGTAGGCTGAATTTTCCAGACAGAGTCTCGGGATTTTATATGAAGCGGCAACCGGAAGTCTTGGAATTCGCGTGATTTCTTTGAACGGAACTTTTTACTGGTGGAAAGATATTGTACGATAGATTCTGATGCAACATTACTTTAAAAATGCAAACCTGTTAATCTTTAAGAGATATTATTACGGTCATTTCCGTCAGGCGAGCAGGCAATAATTAATTATTAGCGTGAGAATCCTGAAGTGTACGTAAGGATTATTACAAATTAAAATGTTACTTAAGATGAAATTAAAAAGAAGTATATATATATATATATATATAAACACTTAAGAAAAGAATTTTAGCAAAAAAATAAACAAAAATAAAAACACTGAAAAAAGAAATACATTTTTTATGTGTTTTCTTATACATAACACTTTTTCGTTAATCAACAAAAATCAATACTCGTAAATCAATCAAAATGTTTTCTTTATAATATTGCTGTTTGTCACAAAATTATTTCCTACCAATAATGACTTTTCCTTTCTTCTTTTTCATGTTATTGCAGAGGCAAAGATCTCCATTTAAATTCAGATTTACAAAAATTAATTCTCAAATATTTTCTTCGGAGAAAAAAAAGTTGTTGAGGTAGCCTAGAAATTACGGTCACGAACTCGTGGAAATGTAGCATGAGTTCGAACCCTTGTGCTACTGAAGATCCGCCGTGTAGAGGATGCTGATGGATGCTAAATCTACTGTGGCTCTTCTAAGGCGTGGTGTGTTAGTTTTGAGAAGGGGGCGCTAGCTCATGTATCAGCCTCGTCACTTGACTAAAGTTCAAAATGACGAGATATGGCACCAATAATAACCATGGACTAAATTTTGATCCAAAGTATGGAATAATATGATCACAAATCGAAGTAATAACCACTGACATCGAGATTTATTTAAGATAATCAAATGGCACCAACAGTTTTTTCATTTTACTTTTTTGTGTTTCATGATTGAAAATTAATTTTGATTCAAGGTATGAAATAACATAATCACAAATGGAGTGAATGAGTGAGGAAATATTAACGTCGCAATGTTCAACTACTCGAGGGCTTTTGGCGACGGACCTCGTCATTTTGAAACATGGTCAAGTGACAAGGACGGCACTTGAGCTGGTACCCCCTCTCCTAACTTCCACATCACACCAAGGGGAGGACGTTTAAGTTCTCGACAGATTAAACATGCATCGCTTCCCTGCGTGGCAGGTCTTCAGTGGTGAGTGAGTGAGTGAATTCTAACGTCCCACTGTTCAGCTACACGAGGGCTTTTGGGGACGGTCCGCGTAATTTTGAACCATGGTCAAGTGACGCGGACGATACCTGAGCTGGCACCCCCCTCTCCTAACTACCACACCAACGGGAGGACGTTTGAGCTCTCGACAGATTTAACGTGCATCGCACCCCTACACGGCGGATCTTCAGTGGTACTGCGGTCTTCAGTAGTACTAGTCTCGAATTCGTGACATGCCGGCCACGAGTCCGCTACCTTGACCACAACACTGCAGTGGCCACTATCACAAATGGAACTAATAAACACCGATATCAAGATTATTTAAATTCGCCGATAAAAACAGTGTATTCGTGTAATTTTTAATTTTTTTCATTATTGAACATTTCGACACATTATCGTTGTAGCGTTTATGAAATTCCAGCAAAGTACTTGGCAATCCTAAAACAATTTCTTAACTTTTACAGAAACGTGTCAAATCCATCACGATTGAAATATAACAAACAGCTTAAATCATTTCTTTGATTAGATCTTGCCTAAAAAATAAAATACGGATGATAAAAGAAACATTATTAATTTTTTTTCTCAGCACATAATAGAATAAAAGAAAGGAGGGGAATTTGACAAGAAATTAACTTGTTTTGCAGAAGGAATACAAACCACGTGACATGATTTATAGAAAGCGCTTTTGTGCCAATTTGTCACAAAAGCAAAAGAAGGGACGTAATAGTTTCGCCAAATCCTAAATTCAAAAGGAAATCATCCATCAGGAATACACAACATAACTGTCAGTTTTAGTTAAGTAACACGGTCACAGTGTCCGATGCCTTCCGTGTGCGCTCGTAAACAATTGAAGAGCATTGCTCTTTGAAGAGCGGCGACCGAGACGCACTCGATCTTTTAAAAACGTTAGAGAAAGACGGCGGTAATAAAATTCAGGGATGTGGTCATTCACTGCACGACATTTCATGCAGAAGTAGTGAATCATCAAACGTAATTCGGGCTAACAGTGAATTCAATTCATTGCAAATAGGGAAAATCAGCGGGCTGAAGACTTTCATTCAAAAAGAAAATGAAAATCCTTTTAAGAATGAAAAGGAAAATCTTGATCTCAGAAAATTGAGGAAATGTCTGTGCGTACAATAAAGCCGTAGAAATAAAAAAAATTTGAGGTTAGTTTCGCTTAGAACTCAAACTCAGAAGGAAAAAAAAAATTGGCAGTTATAGAGACTGGCGATAGAAATGAAAACTTAGAACTTTTAGTATTAAAATCTGAAATTTCATAATGTTTGAATTAAAATTATCAACATCAATCTAGTTTTCACATCTATTGACACTCCGAGCAACAACTAAATGCATGTTTATATGGTTTTTTTATTATTCAAATATATTACAGCTGTACAAGATCATGACAAAATATAAATACAATTGAATTGAAATAACAATTAATATACAATCATATTATTTATGCATAGTATTTGTATTTACTTAAATTTCAATGTACTTGATTTTTTACATTATTTTAATTGTTTGCATCACATTGTCATCATTAATTTCAACAATACTTGACTTTTTGTATTTTAAATCATTTCATTTTGTTCTAAAAAAGATACAATAGGCGTATGGTAACT
The DNA here is from genome assembly GCA_019973975.1 of Trichonephila clavata. Lineage (NCBI taxonomy): Eukaryota > Metazoa > Arthropoda > Arachnida > Araneae > Nephilidae > Trichonephila > Trichonephila clavata. The sequence continues at coordinate 9,918 of BMAO01007594.1, read as the reverse complement.
AAAGAAAGAAAGGAAAATGTTTGATTAAAATTTATCTACGTATCGCGTGTAAAAACTGCATCGATCGTCGTTTTATATTTTGTAGTACTGAGTTTTCGATCATTGGACATATTTAAATTAAGTGTTTCATTTAGAAAATAGTGGTAGATTTTTATCATCTGCAAAGTTAATATTGAAGTCTCTACTTAAAATCATCGGTACATTATCATATTTTTCGCCAAATATTTTATCGAGTATTTCAGAACCTTCTTTTGTATAAATCATCAAATTTTCGAATAAAAATTGTTGTACCAACCTCATAGATTTTCCAGGCGAAATATAAACGGCAACCATTAATATGTATTGCCCATTCTCGGAATCGCAACGAGCAACGCATATTTCGCCTATATCAGAAACATTAACACCAATGCTTCTAGTGAATTTAGTATGTATGTCCATATGTGAAGTAATGAAGTGTGACGTATCTTGAGTATTGTGATAAATAGCTACGCCTGCTGCTGGAACTTCGGGTCTTTCATAACTTACAACAAAGTTGAAATTCGGAATATCAAGTGGTTCTTCGTTTTTCATATGAATTTCCGACAAAAGCAGAACATTTGACTTTTTTACGATAGCATCATTTTTTAGGTCAACTCCATGCGCATGCAAACTTTGACAATTGAATGAAAATATCGGTAATCCTTTCTTGTTGGAGATGAATTCTAGAAAAGTTTTGGTGACCGTTTGTAGTGTATTGTTTTGTAACCTTTTCAATTCTAACGTTAGATCCTCTCGATGACTTGTTGAACTTTTATGATGTTTATCTGTTTCTGAAGCATTTAGAGGTGTTCCTGTTCTACCAATCCAAAATTTCCAGCTGCTGCTAATATTTTCTTGAGTAACCAAAAATAAAACTTGAATCCTCGTTATTCTTGTTAAAGCTACGTAAACTAATTCTCTAGGATATTTGCGATCGTATTCGTAGACAATAGTATCATATGATTTGTGAATAGTCATTGCCAAAGCAGAAATTAGGAGAAAATGTTAAGGATCTTAGCAAATATGAAAAACGGATATTTAAAATAACCCTAATTTCCTGACAATATTTTTTCGTAAATTTCTAATAATAAAATCGAATGATATAAAATTATAGATAATCATTTTGCAAAAAATAGAAGAGCATATATTTTATTTTTGACAATTAAATTAATAAATAATTATTAAATTTTTAAATAAAATAAATATTTAATGAAATTAAAGTCGGTGCCGTTTTCATTATTTCAAACTAAAGATTTTATGATATAAGGTAATAAACTATAATTTTGAATTTTTAACCCTATTTTAAACTTCAACACATTAATCTTGAATTATTATTAGATTTTATAAAATTTTTAATTTCAAAATCCACGATAAAATTATGATTGAATAACTAGATGTCTGTTTTACCACGGTAGTAAGAAAACGTCTAAGCCACTGTGAAATACTAATCCGGATTGCGTGATGCATTGCAGAGGTTAAATATTAGAAAATAAGTAATACAAAATTTTCAAACGCCAGAATAAATACGAAGATTTAAAATAATTTTAAATAATATAAAATTTTCAAACGCCAAAATAAATGCGAGTATTTAAAATAATTTTCTGTTATTTATTTTTTATCTTAAAAATATTAGTATATTTATTTAGAACACACTATTGTACTGCACAATGATTCTTCAATTAAACGATTCAAATAATAATCAAACAAAAACACTATTTGAACAATGCAGAGTATATACACATTGAACTTTTCACTAAATCCATTCAATTTCACTTATAAGATATACACAGCACTATACGTCAGCTGTATAGCTACAGAAATTCTGCTATAAGCATGTCGGTGACGCGAACACACGAGATTTCACACATCCAAAAAGTGTCTAAAGCGAACAGCACATTGCGCATGCGCCAGTCAGAGAATGTCGGTGACGCGAACCCATAAGATTTTTCCCTACCAAAAAGTGCTCAACGCCCCTAAAGAAGTTTTCACTTCAAAAATTCACGCAGAAATATACACCAATATTAAAATATTACATTCTGATTTAGCTTTCCTAAATAAACTAGCATATTTTTCTTATACAATACAGTGTTTGAATTAATAATTTTTTGGGCCGTGGGTAGCCTAGTGGTTAGAGCACCGGACTCCAGACCTGAGGGCATGGGTTCGATGCCCGATGCCACTAAATACCACCGAGTATAGACGGAGTACGTGCTCGTTAAATCAGTGGGTCCGAAAGTCTTATGGGCGGGTCGCAGCAGAAACCACGAGTGCAGGGGGCTGGAGAATATTTCACTCCCCTTCAGTTCCATGCCAAAATTGTGGAGGTTGTGTCGCCATCTATCGTTAAGAAGTTCAACCTGTCTCACAGGCAATGGCAACTTTCATTCCTTCCCTGCGGGAAGGACACGACAACAACAACAATAATTTTTTGCGTGTAATGTTGTGTGTGTGCTCCACGTTTCATCTCCATATAAATAGGAGAAAAGCGGCCCACTTACTCTTCACAAGATCTACGGAGCCATCAGACCGACAAACTTTAAATCTGCCAGGCATGTTTCTATTGTTAAGTAGCAATCCACTAAAAAGGAATTTTGTACGTAACGGTTCCAAAAGGGGTTACAAGGGTGAAAAAAAAATCTCTCAAAATAGGAGAAATGCGACTCCCACTCGCTCAGTCCGAGATCTGTAAAACTATTAAGACACAAAGACTTGAAATTTCACAGGGATGTTTCTTTTGTTGAAAAGAGATCCAATATATAAGCACGGGATTTGAGAAAATCGACTCTCAAGGGGTGTTAAAAATTACTAGTTATAAAATAATTGTACCTTTAAAAGTACTCGAAGTCTTAAAATTAGAAAATGTCGTGAAGGAATTCATTAGTTTTAATATAAAATGATTTTTTTTTAAGTTGAAAATACAGTGTATCTCCTTAGGGAACGTTTTCCCTCTTTGCAGATTTCTTTTTGGTGGGTAAGATACATAAAATGAACAGATATTAATTTTTTTTTAAAAGTGAATAATTACTTTTTAAAATAATAAACAGTGTTCGTGAATTTAAAATTTGTTATCTGTGGTTTTAAAAGCATATTAAAAGATGAATATCTATTTATCGAATTTTCCACATGATGAACTTTTTCCGGGGTTTATTCGTTAAATAGAGGACCGACTGTGTTTTAAAAGAACATTAGAGTAGGCGAGGATGGTTGAAATTGGGAGATTGAAGCGTGAATAAGATTACGACCTGAGACTGTATAGTTTGTCAAGTTATCTAAAGATAATCCAAGTAAGGCGCTAAAATTATAAGAAAAGTGCGTTTATTTATGTGATAATTAAATTAATCTAAGTGATTGCTCGCCGGATTTAATGTTTTAGTGCATTCTCTCCCTTTATAGTGTGATTAAGTGAAAATGATAATAAAATTGTATTTAAAATACTTTGGCGGATCTTTGCTCGAACCCCAAACACCAAAGTCACCGGGACGTTACAGGATGAGTAATTTCTTATGTGATTACGACTTTGTGAAATATATCAAAGAAACAAAACAATAATCAATGCGAGTACAGGAAAAAATAATTTTTGATGACAGAAAGATGATTTGTGGACACTTTAAGACCGGGGGAGCATTACGTCGATAGCGATCGACTGGAGGACCGCCAAGACAGTTGGGTGACCGCCTAAAAATTTTACCAGTTAGTAATATATACGAAAGATTTGGATTGGCTGACTGTACACAGACTATGTCTTCTACTGACTATAACAACAAAAACTTTTAGATAAAAAGTTTTATTTTTTAATGTATTTTGAACATAAAAATGTATCATTTTCATTTGGAGCTATTATTAAGTTTGTATCTTGCGTTTTGCTTTAAACGCGGATTTAAATGTGTTGTTTTTTTTACTTTAGTTCTGTAGGTGTAAGTACACATATTCTGTACTTATTAAGTAAAATAATAACTTTTCCTTACTCACCACATCCACGGCAGTAGGCAGTAGCGTACACAAGAATTTTTAAAGGAAATGGGGTCGAGGGTTGAAGGACTACCATTCTTGTATCATACCCCAATACGCAGCCAAACATATATTTATATATATTTGATTTTGTCGATTGTCGGGAACAAAAAACAGCAAAAAATAATTTCAGAATAAATAATTAACATTAATAAATAAAAAAAATTACTAATGTCAAGACTTAATTACATTTACATACTATATACATGGGGCGAAGATGAATCGGGAAAAAAAATGAAGGGTTATGAGGGTGGGTCCGGACCCGTGGACCCCTCCCCCGGCTTTATGTGCGCCACTGACACTGGGTGAACCGCAAATCCTAGAGAAAATTAGAAGTAGCCCGCACCCTGGAAAAGTCTGCCCATCCCTGCTTTAAGAAGTATAATTTTAAATTTATTGTTATTCTAATTTTTCAAAAAAAAAAAAAATCGTCACTAATTTTTTTATGTAATAATCCCCATTAATATAATCTTTTATAGCTTTTAATTACCTATGGTTCATCCCTTCAGGACCCACGTTTAATTAACAACCTAGCTAGCTGCCTAACGGTCACCTTTTGAATTTACATCTATCCACCCACCCAGATCGTGTGATTTCCGGTTTACTATAAGTACCCGAGATTTCTGGAGACCGCTCTTTTCTGTTTGTCTTTCATCATGTAGCAGACTGCAGCGTGTAGTGTCTTAGTTATCTTTGTTCTGTGTGTTGTGTCGTCAATTCCCTGTTGTTTATTTAATATGTGTATGCTTATGTAGTTCAAGATGTACAACACATAGCTATCCAGCAATAAAAAAATACCACTTCAATATCAACAAATATAAAACATCATCAATCATAAAAAATAGTAATGATCATATTAAATAATCCCTGCCACCGGCCACGTCTATTTCATATTTTTATAATTTATTCCTGCATTTTTATATTAATTTGATTTGAAACGATATAATAAAAATTCGCAGCTAGCTTTTAGCAAACACGCACTCCTATAAAACAACATGAAGAAGCAACCTTTTGTAAAAAAAAATGGCGGATCCGATAGCAATAATATAAGATAGATTTCCTATTGGAAAAATTTAAGCACCAAACGTACGATGAATGATGTTGCCATATTAATCACTTCCCAACCTTCAAAGGTCGCCCCGAGAAATGCGTGCGCCCACGTGACCAAGCAGCACAATAGGGCTGGGTACGTATAAATAAGAATCGTCTTTTGTGTTCGAGTTGCATTAGCGCGTGGGGCTGAATTGATTAGTGGGCATTTGGTATTCCGGACGTGGGCTTGATGACGATTAGCTGCCTTGATGTGGGAAAATTAAGATCAACACACCTCTAAAAAGAGCAATTGAATTCGCGAGGCAGGAAAGTAGACGAAATAGAGAAAAACGGACGATCATCGCGGTTTACATTAAGCGTCGGAAACTCGATTAGGACTGTATATTTCGCATGTACTCTATGCAGAGGAGAACACAAAACTTTTCAAGAGGAGGGGGATCCAGGGTCGACAGTCCATCATTCTTGTATCATACCTCAAAACACCCAAACATTTTCCATTGATTTTGTCGGCTTAGGGAACAGAAAACAGAGTAAAAAATAAATTATTGAATTAATAAATAGCACTAATTAATAAAATAAATTGCAAGAAACGAATACCAAATTGAAATTTACGAACTATATTCACGGGGTTATCATCAATCGAAAAAAATATAACCAAGGGCTATGCGGGGTTCCGGAAGCGTGTCCCCCCCCCTCCTTGTGTAGCCATTGATTCTATGGTTTCAATTTGAAAATAGAATAATAATGGAATCAGATAGAAAATTTCAATTTAAAAGACATTCAGCAAAAAGAATATCATGAATCAATAAAAAAAAGAAAATTTTTTTTAAGCTTGTAGAAGTAAATGAGAATAAACAATTAACATTTTTTTTTTCAATCGTGTTTAAATAACAGTAAGAAGAAATCAAATAAAGAGTAATAAATACTACAGCTTTGTAAAGCGCTATCTCGCGAGGTTTGCCTTTCAGAACTAATGTGGTTTATTTTATAAGGTTCAACTGCCTTTAGGGAACACAGTAACTTGTACACAAATTTTTTTTATTCATATATGAAGAATATGATTTCAAATTCATATATAAACATGATTTATATGAAGATGTTGGCGTGTACCCTATTTGAGTACACGCGCGAAATATACACTTCAGAATAAAAACACCATTTTTGTTCTGGAACTGATGCATGTTATAAATCTGTCGAGTCTCAAACGTCCTCCCGTTGGTGTGGTGAGGAAATGGAACTAATTTGATATAGGAGTGCTAGACGCCAAGCGCTGTTTGGCGCAATTAAGGAATTGTACCAAGCAGCGCTTGTGTGTTGTCAAGTTACATGGAATCCGAGATAGCGGCTTAGCGGTAACAAATCATCAGGAAAATAATTGTAAGGACCTGTTTTGAAATATATTTCAATTGAAGAAAAAGGAATAAATAAAAATAACCAATATCAATAAATAATGAATAATAATAGAAAATAATTTATTAGTAATTATTTTTTTAAAATAATTATAATATAATTTAATAGTAATTAATTATATATATAACAATACTCATATAATCTAATAATATTAATTATAAATAAATAAATAGAACATTTGTAATATTTATAAATAACTCAAATAAAAAAAATAATTATAATAAATAAAAATGGAATATAATAATTATTATATATAATTGTTTTTTCTATTACATTATAAATAAAATAATGTATTAAAATTAATAAGGAATATCAATTAATAGGTGCTAATAACTTGCAATATTTCAAAAGCTACGAGTTCCTTCAATGAATTTCATCGAATGCAAGGAACGTTCAAAAAAGTATTATTAAAAAGTAAAATGAAGTAGAAATGTGCGATTTATAGCAATAATTAAAAGCAAAGCACTCATTCTTTTTAAAAAATATCCTGGTACTCACCACTAATTTTAGAAATATCCATATTCGAAAGTACAAAATAGCACAAAATACAACTGAAGACTAAAATAGTAGATTGAAGAACAAATGCAATAAAAATAGTTAAATTTTCGAAGAAATACAATTAAAATTGTCCGAAATTAATGGGGTTAAAACAGAATTTTTTTAAAAATTAACTCTAATATACGTTATCTCCATGGCATAATCACACGATAAAAATATCCAGGTAACCATATTGTGTAATGTTATCGTCCTTTTTCCCCATCCCAAACATAAACAATTTGGCGAGCAGCCCTCCGCCATCACATTACCACCATGGATATTAAAATAAGGGGTTGCCAGTTCAGGTGTCTTCCTCTTTACTTGATCATGGTTCAAAATCATGAGGTCTGTCGCCAAAAGCCATCGAATATGCTAAAAAGTGCGACATTAATATTCACTCACTCAAAATTATTCCATTTCCAATAGCCCTTGTGTAGCTTTATAGTACGACGTTAGTATAACTCTAACTCTCCCTTACAATCTTTTTTCGCTTTAAAAAAACCGGTTCCCTCCTCCACAGAAGCGCCACTTTTCTACCAATTAAAATAACGTTGCAATCCAAACAATTACATCACTTTTGAAATTTTAAAATTGCGCTATTTATAAAGTTGATCTTTTCTTCAAACCTTGAGTTAGCAGACATTGAAGAGACCGTTACTAGCAGAGAGCTGTTTTCTCTTAAAATACTTTTAACTAATTAACTTTTCCGTATTTTGCACAAAAAGGAAATTCATTTACCACAGAACATTAGACAGAGCTATCGACGAAATTCTTTAACTATTTTGAATAAAAATTTGTGGATGCGATCAATATCTTTTTGCTAATCTTTTGTTTTCTAACTCGGCACGCTCGAAAATTTCGAGATTAAGAGTTTTGTTTACCTTCAAGTTATTTCATTAAGATTTTGAGGATTCTTTAATTTGACTTTTCTTAAAATGCAATCGAATTATTCAAAAAAAGGGAAATGAAAGATACTTAACACGTTCGCTTCTCACGCTGATATGGTATACCCACTAACATTCACTAAGACTATCAAAAATATTTTCCATTGTTTTGTTATTTAAATATAGGGGAGACCGGGGCAAGATGACGAATGTCTTAATTTTTCCGTATTCCACTAGGTAGCAGCATCAAATGAACACTACTAGCTCTCCTTTTGGTCGTTCATTAAACAATAGTATAGGCACGCTGAAATCGCCATTTTTGTGTTAGTTGTGAAGCTTTGATTGTTTTTTGCTGCCACGATATAACTTTTATGCATGTGTAAATAAGGTCTGCTACAGATACAGGTAAGATATAATGTTTCTCTTTAATATTTATGAGTAACTTGGTTTAAATACTACCTATTACCATGAATAAATTTCAATTAATTGCCTTTCTTCATGGTAATTAAGAACGAATATTTTTAAACAGACGGTCTGGGGCAAGATGGCGAGCTCGTCATCTTGCCCCGTGTTTCGGAATTTATTAAACTAACTATATAGTTGTCCATTCTATTAAATCCTGTGAACACTTGTTTGTCTGTGTGTATGTCCGCGCGACCATTTTGGGGAAAAATTTTAGGGACCACTAACGTAGAGAGGCCACTGCACGCTAAATCTGTTGAGGCCCAATGTTAACCAAGTTTGTAAGATTGGAGAAATGGATGTCAGCTCAGGTATCGTCCTCCATAATTGACCGAGGTTAAAGATTGCGAGATCCGTCACCAATAGCCCAAATGTGGCTTCAAAAAGTGCGAGGTTAATAAAATTTTATGTGGCCGTGGAGTAGTCAAGGGTGTAACTTTGCTACCGGCATTGTTTAAATGGAGAACTGTGCTCGAATCCTGGAGTAACTGAAAACCGACTGATACACGTTCAATCTGTTGAAGCTCATATTGGTGTGATATGAATATTTGGAAAGTGTTACAGAATCATCCATAAGCCTTATCCATGACCATGTTCAAAATTATGTTCACCAAAAGTCCTCAAGTAACTCCGAAATGGGAATTTCGTGGGTAATTTAACCCTTTATTATTTCTCTGCATATTACTTACACTAAAATCATGTTCCATTTTTTTTCCCGATTAATGCAGAAAAAAAATTTAATCTAATACTCTTTTTTCAAATCTTTATTAGCTCACACTCTCTCTATATTTATCTTGCTCAAATTTTCAATCGTTAATAAAATGCATTTTAAAGCACTTAATTGAGCTGAAATTTTAAAAACACGACTATTTCGGATGATAATAAAGTAATTTAAGTATAATTAATAAAAATTTATTGATTAAAACTAATTATTCAAAGAATTACTAATACAGCCACGTTGCCATCGTTTTTGGCGACATGTGTCCAACCTTAAAAGGTTTTTTTCTCACATTTTAAAGAGCTCATTTGAGTTGGAATTTTCTATACACTATTGTTTTGGGTAACAATACAATAATTTAATTATAATTAATTAAAATTAAGCGACTGAAAATAATTATTTAAAAAATTACATATACAGCCCCGTTGGCTTCCTTTTTAGCGACTTGGGTCAAAACATTAAAAAAAATATTTTTTTTATCACGTTTCAAAGCATTAGTTGAAATAAAACTTTATACATACGATTGTTTTGGAAACAATACAATACTTTAAAGATAATTAATAAAATTAATTGCCACTTAATGTTGTGATTCTGTCATCATATTTATATTAATTGTAACTATTTAATAAAAAATAACTAAAATATTTTTTTCCTGCTGATCTAAGTAGAATTGACTTATTTTTTTATATTCACTTGTTACTGTAAAAAATAAGGTTAATTCAATGTTCAGAATCCACATGGTGAGAAAAAAAAACAATTTTACTCGCATCCGAAATTAGTCTGACAAGAAAATCTGGTGACACTTGGAAGTTTTTAGAAACGAGTATC